>PVIR01003522.1:37423-75427 GCA_004026965.1 Petromus typicus
AAAAAAAGAACATTGATAGGGGAATGGTTTTCAAAATGAAGACCTATGCACTTATGGGATAATATACTGTCTATTACAAAGAAACTGATATGAAAACATCTCTAGAGGAATTAAATTTAAAAAAGGAATATGGCTTACTTGTTTAAAAAATTTTAATGTGAAAAGAAAATGAAACAATTCTATATGAATAGACAGATACAGAAAGATACTTTAAGAAGACACTGGGGAGCAGTGTTTATGTTAAAAATAAAAAGTACTCATATACACATAAAATACTTCTAAAAGGAACAGAGGTTCCATCTGAGAATTGGTTTGGAGAATTTCACTTTAGATTTTCCTTAACTAAGGCTGTTTTTATAAACTGAAAAATAAATTTCAATACTCTAGAAAGATTAGGTAATTAGAACTGTCACTGTTTTCTTTTCTACATAACAATTTTTAAAACGTGGCTTGTTTTATTTCTTTTCCTTCCACACCATAGTAAGTGTTAGTAACCAAGTGAAATGGCTCAATGTAGAAAAACAAAAGAAAAACAGGGTAGCCAACTCAACAATGAATTACATACTGCTAAGAACACCAATTTCACATCAACAACTAAATATAAAAACTTGAAAATTGTCTAATGGTGATAGTTCCAGACTGGTTTAAGAAATTAAGTGCTGAGTCAATTCATACAGAAACAATTAGTACTGCACTTGATTTGTGTATTGAGAGACTATCATACTTCATGCACAAGAGTGAAACACAACATCCTCAACATTCTAACCAGTGCACAAAGATTAGTGACACACCAGCAGTTTCTATTTTATGGCATGCAGACAAACTAGACAGCTCACCACAGGACTGCTTCGGGCTGAACTTGTTCTTGATGAGTAAAAACTGTATTCAGATGGCTACAAAATTTCCAAGAAGAAAAGCTTTACAACAGTGAGCAAGTCCTTTTTCTTCTGGGAGTACATCAGTGACACAGATCTAACCTGACCCTTATTTCTAGGGTGAAGGTAACTATAATTCTTAGTTTGGTCTCAGCCTTACTTCCACCCTCAGGATCCACCAGCCCTTTGAGAGGAGGTAACAGGATGTCCTCCCAAGAGCTCTTCAACTTCAGGAGAATTAATGAGAAAGCAAAAGAAGTTTCTCTACTTACTCTCCTCATACTTAAACCATCACTTTGAACAAGTCCTTTCACAAAGTTTGAATAAGAGTCACAAGTAGCTAGTTGAGTGAATAAATAACATCATGTAGTAACAATTCAGATTAAATAATTTCTTTGTAAGTAATCTGCACCCTCATACAACATGCCCATCCTCACAACTTCCCTGTGCAGACTTACAGTTCGAGAACCATAAGGATTATATAAGCCACCACTGTATAATGATGCCTAAAGAACAAAAGAAATGCCATTTATCTTTTCATCATTAAAGTTGTTTTGAAAATAACTTTCTTTTGCAGTACTCAGTTCCAAAAGGTTTGAAGAATGAAGACTGAAAATAGTCACATTCTTTTGTATGCACAAATTACTGAATCAGTCTCATAGCTTCAAAATCACATTTCATTCCATAGCACCACTGGTTATAGTATTTTCTTTCATTATCATGTTACAAAACTAAGAGAACTAAGATATACTAATTTATTCTCTCAAAACAGAGCATAAGAGAAAATGGGTTAAGGAACATTCTGTCTATTGTCACAATAAAATTAAGTCATAAAATCTTAAGAGTTCTAGTGTACAAGAGTACAGGTCACACTACAGCCAGCCTGAAAGCAACCAAATAACAACTTGCACATTATATATAAAGCTACTGCATTAGCTTTCTAGCCAGCTTGCTCCATCAGAATACAGATTAGCATGGTCAAGGTCATAGCCATCCTAAAGAAAATTAGGACATTCCTTCATGGACAGCCATCTCACAAAGGTATGTGTGGTGGGCCCATTTGCATCTACCTTCTTTGCAGGAAACAGATTCTAACTAACAGTCAGCATTACCTACTTCTATGAAGAGAATACACCCTATTCTTTATGCCAAGTTTTATATTTTAAGCACAGACAGCACACTCCACAAAATATATGGCACTAATGCCTTATATCCTTGACTACTTTGGAGGAAAGCTTTTAAAACACGTAGCAACACAACTGTGGCCACACAGCACAAGAGGAAAATACAAACCAGACTAGTACTTCTCAGTAGACTAGAATTTGCAGTAGGGGAACCCTATAAAAAAAGGCATTGTTAAACCTGAAGAAAATGGGTAGATCTTGAAGGCAATATTCTGTTCAAAAAGTACTAACCCTGTTGATCTTAGATGTTGCCAAAGGGTCACTGTAGAGGGAAGAAGACTGCTAAGAAAGACAAAGCAAAGTAAATAAGCAAAAACAAATTGGTCTCAGCACACTGGCAGCAAGAAGCTTGTAGTTTTACATTCTATAATTCACTAGCAGTTCCTGCCTGCTTAAAGTAGTTTAGAAACACATGCAGTAAGAAACTTATTAGAAACTTTTTAAAAATGCCAACTGTTAGGGATAAGAAAGGAAATCATCTGGTATAGTCTTCTATTAATGTATCTAAGTCCTACAGGTCTTTGAATATTATTGTTAGAATATGGAATGGGAACCTAAGAAAACACTGAGGAAAAGGGCCATAGCATTGAGAGTTTGGCAAATGACAACCATGTATAGTTATCAGCAGTTCCTGTGGTATTTTCACTGACTTCACGGCAAATTTCAAATGGGTTTAGACTGAATGCTGGGCAATAGAGAACTAGCTCTGAGTTATAGGCATAAATACTCTTTCAAATAGTTTAGAAAACTGGTATATCAAAACATGCCATGGGCAAATTACTTTAGTTCAATCAAATAAACTGTACCACTCACCATGAATTCATGTACTGAGAGGGCATGGCTTACATTTTTAAAAATTTTTATTAGTATATATTTGTAATACATAATAATTAATTCATTATGACTTTTGTTTTTACTTCTTTTTCCTTTTCCCTTTCTCCCATCCCTTCATCTCTTGGTCCCTTACAATTTTTTAAAGGATTCAAATATCTTTTCTTGATGTCACCAAAGACATAATTTTCATCTTTTGACCAAACCCAGTAAGTTACAGAAAACAATGGTACTGAAATTACATGTACAGGTTTAAAAGTTGTTCACCACTGACAGCCACAACCACTCTCCACGTTCTGAGGTTTGAACCCAAGCCCTGGGCAAGTGCTGGGCAAGTGCTCTCCCGTGACAGTACACTTCCACCCCTGAATTATTTTAAATGACTGTGTCCCATACAGCATATATGTTTTAAGTGTGTGATATGTCCAATGCTTTAAAAACAACAGTCTAACATTAAACAAATATATTCTTCTTGTCCCATAAACAGTTTATATTTTCATGTGTAATCTTTTTTAAAAAGATATCCATCTTATGAAATGTTCTCATGCCTAGTGAATCAATAGTTTCATTTGAAGGATCACTTACATAGACTATATGAATTCAATTACCAAAAACTGATATGTACACAGCTATTTATCTGTTAGTTAGAACCAGTCAAAATGCAAAATGAGGGATTAGAAATGAGTTAAAAGTGGGTAAAACATATGAAGCCAAAAAGCTTTAGACAGACCCGAATGTAGTATGAAGAGGCAGGCTTGCTGTGTCTAAGACTGCTATAGTTCCTCTTATCAAAGTAGAGGCCACTCTGTAAAAAGCAAAATTAAACACATTTTCCTAGGTTAAATGTTGCTGACATAATAAGCCAGACAAAATCTGAACACATAAAGGCAAAATCTGATACTGCCAAATTTCCCTGTCCAATACCATGTCTTGAAAGCATTAGATTATACTAAGAAAAAGTTAATATAGCCAGAGTTGGTGGCTCACGCCTGTAATCCCAGCACTCAGGAGACAGAGGAAGGAGGATGGCCAAGAGTTCAAAACAAACCTGAGCTATATAGTGAGTTCAGGGCCAGCTTGAACTACAAAGAGATTTTGGTCTCAAAAAAACAAACAAATGTATCATTGTCAATGTAATAATTATTTCAAGTCTCTTCAAAAAGAGTATTACAATGTAAATGTTTTTAAACAAGTCATTACTAATATTTTACTATTTTAAAAACAAAACAAACTGTTAGACAAAAAGAAATGGAAATAATTTATTCTCATATCATACTTAATGTCATTGATAAATCTAGGGCAGCTGAATAATTACCACCTATATAATCCATCAAGCAAAACTACAAAAATGATTGTTGCTGATTCCCAACTTCTCCTACTCTCAATATTTGTCAAAATAAATTTATAAAATTAAACTACAAGAGGAGGAAAGAAGGAGAAAGAGAGACGCACACACTAAATATGTTTCAACCTAAATAATCTCTAACAGGTTCATTTCCAATATCCTGTAAAAAATAACAATTTTATACAATGCAATTGCTTGAAAGAGTGAAATTATCTATAAAATTTCCTTTCTAATTTCTCTATCCATCATTTTTTTACACAGGGTTAAGTAAATGTTTGTAATCTCTGACTTAAAAGTCTTCTTTCTTTCTACTGACCTTGAAATCCAAGATATTACTACCACCCACCTCTACAACTCCCAGCCCTGCTTCCCCGGGTCACTCCCCACTTCTGTCCTCATTGAGGCACTATGATTCATTTCTGCCCACAGCTCTAACAGGGAAACTTCCAAGGTCTCTGACTCATTTTCCTTCCATTACATTCTCCCTTCCCAAATCTCTTCCACCAGCCAACTCTTCCCAAAATCCCATTCCACCACTCCCATGGGAATCCTGAACTAGCAGGGAGCTTGGGACTAGGTATACTTTTGCAGGTATATGGCAGTATAACAGGAAAGAGGTGTTCTTAGTGCCCCAAGGAAGTATTCTATAGACATTCTTCTACAGAAATGTTTAACAAGGTGATTAGAATAGAGAATATTAATTAGTTCTATAATTTATATTACAGGTGAAAGTTTTCTGTAAGATAGTAAGAGAACTTTGTCATTATAGACTTCACTAATTTCTATAAGAAAATGTATTTAGTTCCCAAAGCATAAATACTGAGAATGAAAACTACTTAAAACTGGTATGGCCCATAATACTAAAATAAATAGATCTAGAGATTCTAAAATAAGGATGAATTTTCACCAAGTCTATTTTTGAGATATATTCCTAAGGACAGCTGATAAAGGAAAATACCTCCCTAATGAGGTCTCTGTGATTAACTTATTAACCTAACTCTAACCCTTAGAAATAGGATTTAATTTGCCATTAAATCTTATGAATAAAAACAAAATTACTTTTAATAAGGTTCTAATGCATCATGTTTCAGAAACTTATATGATTTCAATAACATCTTAGGATCATGTCAAAAAAATTACCCAAAAGTTACCAGTATATTATGAAATGACACACAGCTGAACTAACCAGTGGGTCTTTACGAGAACCAGAAGATCTCTTCTTCATTCCATAAGACTGACTATGAGAAGGACTCTGGAAATAAATATGTTAAGTTAACTTTAATGAAAGCATAGTAAAGTTGTTAAAATAATAAAATTCATCTAGAAATAATGCACACAAAAGTCAGTATAAAATATAGAGCAATGTGCATGCAATCTATTTTTCATCTGATAATAAAGGATTCACTGCACTTAAATGGCTAAGATATGTGGCCTCTATCTATCTTCTTCCTTCTTGCCTCCACCAGTGCCTAACACCTCGCTTAGTGTCTAGACAGGTAAACAAAATTCGATTAGGATTTAAAGCCAGGGAGAACATGGAGACCTGTACTCCACACCGTACTGCGTCCCTCTACTGTCTTTATTAACTACAGCAGATGACTAAAGAGTCTCCTCCTTCAATTATCTTCTTATGCAAAAGCCAAAAGCAATCCTTTGGATCGTAAAAAACAAGAATGAGGACAAGTAATAAAACATTTCAATGTCCAACATAGTACTCTTAACCCAAGTTAGTGGTCTCACATCATGTGCTGCTCAGAGGGAAAACAAAGTACTATGGACTGTCTATCACAGAGCAATACAAGGTCTTTTGAAAACAAGACTTTAAATATATAACTTTTCCTAGGAATGCACACAGAAGTGTACCGAGAGGGATAAAGACAGTAATATTACCAAACAGATCAGATGGTAGACAAGTAATTCAATCTAGGTATATACTGCTTACTTAAAATGAGAATGTGCTGTTACATGTACTCTACCTATTAACAGCCAAATGTAATAGACTATTTTAGGAAAACCATCTCACATGCAAAACTAGGTCCAAATCAGTAATTACAAATTCATTTTTTAAAAAATATGAATCTTTTCTACATATTCTGAACACTATGAGAAGTCTAGAAATTCAAGCACCCTGATATATTAACCTAAGAAAAACAGCTATAACTTAACCTTCTTAGGCTATATGAACATAATCAAGCCAAAATGGTTGGATAGCAGTCATGTCTATAATGTCACCTATCACTCATGAATGTTTTCTGTTCAGTAATTTCACATCTGCTAGCTTGTGAAACAATACAGCCCTGTGCTACTGTGGCTGAATATGTATCAAAAACACTGTTAGAAGCCAGGTACAGTGGTACATCCCTATAGTCCCAACTACTCTGGAAACTGAGGCAGGAGGATGGAAAGCTCAAAGCCAGCCTGAGCAATTTAGCAAGAAGCTGCCTCAAAATAAGAACTAAAAAAAGGACTGAGGGTGTAGTTCAATGGTAGAACACCTGCCTAGCATGCCTGAGGCCTTCTCCTGGATTCTGTCACAGTAACACACAGAAGGGAGGAAGGGAAAGAGGAAAAGGAAGGAAGGGAGTAAGAGGAGGGAGAGAGGCAGCAAGGAAATTACTATCAATCTTGAATAGTGTTCAATTCCAAGTGTGTGTGCATGCACCACAACACAGAAAAAGGCAAACAACCTGATGAAAATTTAGAACACCTAATACTCAGTTAAGACAAAAGAGGAAAAAACATCTCAACTATATTTCTTTTGAATAGTATTAGTGCCCTCTCAGGTTTATTTTTAGGAAAGTCTACACATCTAAAAAAGTTTATGAGTATACTTACAGAGAGTAAGACCTATAGTCTCCTGTAAAATGTAAAACTTAAATTTTGAAGTTCATACAGCATATTGTTAAAACACTGAGATTATTTTTATCTAACAGTAACAAATTTTCATAATTACAAAAAATGCTAGAAAATTAAAACTGTATTTATGATAAAGATTCCATTAAAAAACTCAACCTCATTACTTATATAGACATACTAGATAAGTAATTCTTTAATGGTTCAATGACAGATTTCTTTGCTGTTTATTTACAGATTTGTTTTAATGGCTCTTAAGTTCAGCTAAACTTAATAGATTTAAACTTTCACATAATAAAATTTCTCTCTATATATTTACAAGTAATTTTCTGGATTAAAAACTATGAAATATACACTATAAACTTTATAATAGAAAGCAAAGGAAAATGACATAAATTAAAAAGTTTCATTTTCATAGCCCTTAAGACTTAACTTTGAAGCCTCTGTTGACTCGTATGATTCTTTCCAAAGTATTTAAATGGAAAAATCAAAGTGTGTCTAGGGGAAATATAACAAATTTATGAACGTTTTCCTTTTGAAAGATCACATACTTTATCATCCATTTATTATGTGAAATTTCCACAAAGGAAATACTCTTAACAATCGAACTTGGGAAGCAACCAAAATATTGATGATTTTAAGAAGTTTACAAACTCACTTTAAAAAGAAAATAATAACAATCAGCAAAAGAAAACAAATAGTAGGATAGACTATTTATAAATATTAATATATCAGTACTAGCATTCCAGAATGTACTAGGGTTATTATAGTATATTTTTACATACTATGCAAGTAAGAAGAAAACCAGGGTTGGAAAAAATTAAATACAGACCTTAAGATGAAAGATCATTTTACTGATGAATAATATAGATATAAATGTGTATATAAAACATTATCACTATGCAAATTATAAGCAATGTTTTGAAGGTGTGAAACAATCCTTTAGGAGAGATCAGTGTTTCTGTGTAGCATGCAAGACTTTAAAGAGTAAATTTTCATTTATCTTGATTTATAACAATCTATGCTAAAACTAGGATATTCTCTAAAATGTTAATCAGAAAGTTAAAGCATAATTCTTACGCATGTAACAAGCACAGAATTTTTCAAATCAACAGCTCAATCTTCTCATGTTATAAATGTGTAATTAGAAAAAATTGTCATTAGGCAAACTCTAAAGCTATTTTCCATTTTAAAAATTCTTTAAGACTTTTTCTTTAAGAGAAACCTAAAAGTTAGAAGCAAGCAGATCTTATTCTATAAAATCAATCTTATCTTTTCTGAAATAAAAGGTCCTTTTACAAGAATAAATCTACATACATTAGTGGAAGAAAATATTCAAGATTTCAGAAATTATTTACCCACAGCAATAATTTGAAAGAAAGCATCACTTCCTGATGAAAGAATTTTGCCAATATTTTCTATTTTTAAAACAATAGCATAAAAGAACATTGTCAGATTGTTGTTAATTGCTGATGCTGAAGAAAGGTCAGACTTAAAAGCTTAGCCATGCTATGAATTTAAATACAAACCCTGTGAGTTCCAAGACTTCCAAGGGACAATGTATTCTCAATGTCCTTATAAAAGCAAAAACAAACATAGTAAAAGTTTGCAAGTGATAAATTAAGTTAATGAATAAAAGTATCAGAGGCTAGTCTATAGGTTATTACAAACCAGATAAGGACGACGAGGACTGGACCGGTGGGAATACCTGGCCCTTTCTGAATCTTCCTGGGAAAGGAAAATGTAATGTAAGTCAATCACTACACAAACAGGTGTTTATCAGAACAATGGAGCCAAGAACAGTTAGTTAACAGCACAGCAACATCTTAGAGCAAGCAGGTTCAGACAACTTAGCTTCAAAAGCTGAGCTTAGGAACACAGCGTGCTTTGTTTGGAAAGAAAATAAAAATAGGGCCGGGGATTTAGCTCAGTGGTTCCAGCGCCTGCCTTGCAAGCCCAAGGTCCTGAGTTCGATCCTTGATAACCACATACCACAATGCCAGGCAGAGGCAGGAGGACTGCTGTGAGTTTCAGGGCTAGATAGTGAGCTCAGAGCCAGCCTGAACTACAACAGGAAGATCCTGTCTCAAAAAAAAAAAGAATCTTGGCACTGTTGTTATTTTCTCGGGAGTATTGATGTCTGACAACTACTAGACAGCTCTGTGTATACGACAAAGAAGCTTGAAATAATAAGATAAAAATAGGCGAATATAACTAATAGATGTTGAATTCAGCATTAAAGGTAATATCTTCCCCTTTGAGAATATTCGTTTATGCAAGGCAGGAAGAAATGTTTATCACAGATGCATTTTAGAGAGGCTGTATATGGCTTTAACACTTAGGTTATATTTCTTGGCACTTAGGAGGCTGGAAGATTCATTGAATTACAGTTCCACGCCCGTAACCACAACGCCAATCTGTGCTACCCAATGAGTTCAAGATTTGCCTAAAATACAGAGGGAGACTCTCTCTCAAAATGATGATGATTTTATGTTAATTATAAGTAAGTTTTTTTTTTTCTGATCACTTCAGTTAGAAAAGAAATGAAATAGACTCTGTGTGTTGTGAATATAAAGAACTACTTATACTTGGAAGAAAATATATTTGAATTAGTAAAGCTGTGAAGATCCTGCCTTAAGTTTGTAAAAGATTGACCAAAGCCTAGCAGCTGACTAAATTATATTCAATTCTAACCTTTTCCACATTCAGCTATTAGCAAATGTGGAAGGATTAAAATCTGAGTCATGTGAGATCACATGGTTAGATTCTAGAACATAATCATCTGTAACCATAAAGAATTGCTGATCTTTCAGAACTGCAAAGTCCAAAGCAGTAAAATAATTTAAATTGACTAAAAATCTATACATAATGTGCGAGTTCACTGCTATCAACATCAATTTTATCTTTTCCAACACGAGTCACTCTGTGGGAGATTCCCACTCTGGGAATCCAGCATGATCGTTATACAAGTGAAACACATCAATGGGGCTATATGGGACCATCTCAAACAAACTCTCGGTGTGCAGCCTTGCTTCTATTAGGGTTCCTGGTTAAGATCTGCTGTATACATTGCTGCATTTGATCAAATTTATTCTAAAGTCTGTTTACAATTACCATTATGAATTAATGATCCTATCAGATGTTCTAGCCAAACATATTTCTTCCTTTTCTTTATTCAATGATGACAAAAATCGTGGGCGGTGTGTGTGTGTGTGTGTGTGTGTGTGTGTGTGTGTGTGTGTGTGTGTGTGTGTGTTAATATGTGTTAGTTTGAGTGGTAACCAATTCCAGACCAGATAGCCTGGTTAGTTTTTAAAGCACTGCAATACAGAGGTGAGTTAATTCCCCATTTCCTGGGGTGACATTCAAGGCTTGATGCCCAATCTTCCATTTATGCTATCCTTTCTTCTCACTCTACCTACCTCACAAGAGCAATTCTTTAAAAGTAAATCCTTCTCAAGAGCACATCTCAAAGATATGCTAATTATGCTAATATGGCTAATATGCTAATATGCCAGACAGATGAATTAATATTTATTTTCTAGTATGCCTACAATGTTTAAAATTCTAAAATAAAACACCTCATTAAGTTCTGATATACTTCAACAGGTTCTCTTTTTAATTCCATTTGAAATGTGGCCTAAAAAGACTTCAGAAGATTACAGAATAAAATGTAAATCCAATATGAAGCAGTTAAATTGAACACATAGTCTATCCAGTCATAAACTACACCTTCCGTAAGTACTGTGCAATGGCATTTTTTATGACAATGGAAATGTTCTAATCTGTGCTTTCCAGTAAGATAGCTCATGAGCCACATGAGGCTCCTGGGTGCTTTAAATGCTGAAAATGAAATTGAAATCCTAAATTTTAAATTGTATTTCACTTTATAGCCTAAATTTAATTTCCCACGTATGGCTAATTTTTACCATACGGACAGTGCATCTCTACACCTATCTGAAAAATGTTCAAAGCAAAGGTGAGTTCAAAGCAAACCTCTATTACACCAAAAACATTTACAACACATATTCTACCAAGTCAACCAAGTGGCACCACTCTTATTTAAAAAGATGAAGCACTTTGGATAGTTTTAATGATTCCTCATACCTGAATATTTTTAACATAGTGGCACATGTGAAATAAACAGAGGGGAAATCATTGTAAAAGAAAGACTCTGTTGATAACTCTAAAATTGTTTTATAAAAGTTTTAAGAGTCTTTAGATCCTTCTAATCTAATCTTTCCATTTCACAGAAAAGAAAGGTACAGGACAGGATTAAGAATCTATAAAGTGCTGGGCGTGTTGACTCACACCTGTAATCCCAGCACTTGGAAGGCAGAAGCAGGTGGATTGCTGTGAGTTTGAGGCTTCCCTGGCCTATTTAGTGAGTTCAGGGCCAGCATGAACTACAAAAGTGGGACTCTGTCTCAAAAAAAAAAAAAAAAAAAAAGTCTGCAAGGTCATAAAGATAGGACCATCTTGATAGTTTAACTTCATTTTAAGCTCTTACCAAAACTCTTCCAATTAGCATTTCCAAGCAGTACTCTCACTGCTGCAATTGTACACATATCACAAAACTGCATTCCAAATTATTTATCTTCATGACTATTATAGCTTTTGTCTAGATAAACCCACCAAAGCCTCATCTGGTCACAGGTGAGGCTTTTCAGAAGTGGCTGGATTAAGACTGTGTGATGCTGGGATTAAAGGTATGTGGTTATAGAATCAATCCACTGATTGGTTTGTCATAATTCTGCGTGTGGATAATGGGACAGCCCACCATGGATATGAGTGCTATCCATCCTAAGGACATGTAGCCTGAATAGAACATATGGGACAGAAAGAGAGAGGGCTGCTGTCAGTACTTGTTGCTTCACTACTTTACTTCTTGCTTGCCTGACACCTGCCATGAATTGTCTCTCCTCTGTGATTCTCCTCTACCATGCCCCCTGCCTTAGAGCCAAGCAACTATGAACTGAAACCCCTACTAACTGTGAGCTAAAATAAAACTTTTCTCCTTTCACCTTGGGTGTTGGATATTCTGTCACAGAAAAGAGAAAAATAACTAAAACAATGACCCTTGAACACAGATATCAAATCTTAAGGCTTTTAGTAAATGGTTTTTTTCTTTAATGTTTCCTGGTCTGCCCTAAGACTCAGACAATTCAATTTTAATTATAATACATAATTAAATACTGCTATAAAAAATTTGCAAGTAAATGTGATTTCTTTCATATGAAGCAATTTTAAGGCACCAGCAATAACACTAACCCAATTACATACAGAAGACATATTAAATGGAATTAATTAGGCTAGTTTTTAGTTATAGGGGCTAGTCTACTCCAAAGTAACAAAAGCATAAATGAGGAATTGCTTAATTTTAAGTTACCAAATGCCTTTTTGCTTTCTTTTCTAAAATGGTATCAAAATAAGAAAAATGAGGAAGTTTTAAAACTCAGAAGTCATCATAGTCATAAACATTTTAATTATGGCTACTACAGAAAGGATTTTTTATAGAATTTGCTTGTTTAACATCAATTACACAGTAGTTATTAATATTTAGAAATCGGGCTTGAGAATATAATATGTGAGCATTTCCTATAAAAACAGAATACATTAAAAAATTTGCATGAGATTTTTCAAGCTTTATAATCTACACCCCAAGCTTAGTCATGTACCAAGTGAAGAACTCCTGCAAAAGGAGACAGCTGAACTTACCAATTGTACAAAAATTTTTAAATTCACATTCACAATAACTGACATTGTACAACAGTTTACAATTTGCTTTTATAGCTAACAAATTTTAGACTGTTGGTAAAGGATTTAAAAAGGAGCTGAGAGAGAATACTACAAGTAATTTTCAGAGGGAATGGAAGAGTCATTTTAGTCACGTCTCAATGAAAGCTGTATGAATTTAGTGTTTTAAAGTAGAAGGAGGGAAAAGAGGAAAGAGGAATTTGAGAAAAAAAAGAACAAACCCATAAAAAGAAAAAGAACACACATTTACTCAATCTTTCTTGATCATAGGCATTTATGTTATGAAACCAAGGCTACAGACCACAACAGAAAATGGCTGGGCTCTAAATACACATTTGGTCCAAAACAGACAGAAGCCATAGTCTCTGACCTTAGGTTCACAAAGCCTGAACACTCTTAAGACTCTGCAAACTATTAGTCAATGTTTTACTTCAAGATTGCGTTATTTCAACAAGTTATCAGAACATGCAGGACAGGCAATCCTGGCCTACCAGCCACTTGTGAATCTGTCCCCATTTCCGGTCAAAGGAATGATGAGACTGCTACAAATGCAAAAGTTTCACAAACTGAGTAATTTTCAATATATTGTATTCTCTAAAACTTCTTAAATCAGTTACGTATACTTTCTCCAAAGAATAAGGACAGTTGACTCAGTCATTCAAACCACAGGAAATTACTAGACTAATAATAAATTACTAGATTTAATAATACAAACATACATGGTTATTGCAGTTTAGAGAATAGAACTCATATTTAATAATTATGTACTATTTAATGCTTGGTGTAATCTTAAGAGTATAAAAAACAATATGCTGCAATATTTACATTTTCAGCCAAGAACTACAATCAATATTAGTCCTTAATACTGTCTCACAAGTGTTTCCTCATCTGTACTAATAGAGTATCAAAAATATTTTATGGGAATTTTTAGGACCCAATCAATGTCGGAAGAAAAGGGTAAAAGCAGTATATCATTTTATTTAGCCCAATTTCTGCATATTTTTAAATATTTTAATTTTAATTTCTTAGTACATGTTAGCAGTACAGCAATACATCCTTTTTGGGAACTGATACACGTGCATAACACCTTTTAATTAAAGAATTAAAAAACAAAAGTGTCATCCCCTTCCCCGCCCTTCCTTTCCCTTTCCCTCTATCTCTTGGTCCCCTTCACTTTTGCAAAAGATCTGTCTCCCTATTTCTTATTATCTATTCTTTATTCTGCTTTTCAATTTTATTATACTTTGGGTTTCTCATATAAGAGAAACCATTTTCTATTTTAACTGTCTGTCTGATTTATTTTACTTAACATTATGGTCTCAGGGTGTATCCATTTTTCTACAAATGACTCAATTTTAACCTTTAGTACTCCAGTGTACACAAAAACACAGTCGTACTCCAGTGTATACAAAAACCATGTTTTTCTTTACTCATCTGTTGAATTCATCTGGTGAACATACAGGCAGCTTCCAAGATTTAGCTATCAAGAGTTGTGCTGCTATAAACATTGGTAAGCATGTGCCACTATAACCTGATGTCTAACTCTTTCGAGAAGACACCTAGAAGAGAAACAGCTGGGTCAAGTAGAATTTCTAGTTTTAGTTTTTTGAGCACTCCCCATACTGAATTTTCTGCTTTATTTTTCTTAATAGAAAGTTATACTGAAAAATTTGTAAACTATTGAAAAGCATAAGATAAACATAAAACCAACTGTAACTCCACAGTCTTATCAAAATATTCAATGGCAATTATTTCTTTCTAGTAGTTTTTGATTTATAGATGGAAAATTGGTTTCATAACACAAGACTGGAGCCCTACTGATTTTCTAGTTTTGATTTTTGAAAATATTTTCTTACATGAGTATTTTCTTTCATTGAACAACTTTAGTGTTTTACCAGATAGACATTGTAGTTCAAATTTCAGGATTTAGGTCTGTACTAAATAATTTCCATCTTTAAAACTATTTTAGCTAACATAAGAAGGGCATCTACAACACCATAATAACTAATAATAGTGTACATAGTAAAAGCTATATATGTGTGCTATTTAAAATAATTATTCCATTTACTTCGCTGACATGAAGTGGCTTGTTAAAATATATAAATATCAGGGTAGACTATCTCAGTATTTCAAATGGAATCAGATTCACATCAGAATTAAACTAGCCAAGTATCGATTTTGGGGGACACGAGTAAGAAACTAGAGTTTTCCTGTACATTACCTCTTTTTGTTGTCGTTCCAGTTCTCTCATGCGTATATCTCTGGCTTCTGCCCGAGCAGCACGTTTTGCTGCCAGTCTTGCCTCTGCCTGAAAAGTAATATAAGATTCAACTTTACAAAACAACCTGCACACAAGATTTCAGGATAAAAAGAAAATAGGAAATTAGCTTCCAAAAAGCCTGAGAGACAAGGTGTCTATGAACAATACTGACTGACTTCTTCAGTCAACCTCTACACATTTGTTTCTTTAAATCTCCCTTCAAATGCAAGCTACTACCCTTAAATGCTTGCCTTGATTACACACTTAATATGGTCCACAGAGTGCATTACAAATTTTCCAGACTTACTTTTTCGTGCATTTTTTCTCTAACCAGAAACTTTAATTGCAGTTTCATTATGGATATTAGCAATATTCAGTATCCTAGTAATAGAACTGATGGAGAATTCAACACCACTGAGTATCTCAAATTCTGCTTGCTATAGAATCTCTCTCCTATCTCCTTCCATCTCTGTGCTTCACTTTTTCTTTCTTCCTCTCCTTTTTCCTACGTTCCCTTTCCTTAAATTGAGATATAATGTATATACCTCAAATTCACTCATTAAAAGTATAAAATTCAGTGGTTGCTAGTATATTTATAATTATGTACAACCATCACTACTTACTTACGCTTAAAAGGAACCCAGTACCTTTAGTAATCACACCTTCCCCAAGCTCTGACAACCACTCAGCTACATTTCTATGAATTTACCTATTCCAAACATTTGTAAACATTATTTGGATTCATACAATGGGAACATGCCGTCTCTTGCTTGGGCTTTTTCAACTGCCTCCAAATCCATCTACCTATCTACCTCCCTCCACATGTCTGATAATGTCACTCAGCTGTGTAAAATCCTTCCCTGGGTCCCTATTACTTATGGTTCAAGCAAAAGTTCCTTGGAACAGCACAAAGAAAAGGAAGAATAAAGATGAAAACAGAACAAGATTCCTCAGGATCAGCTCCCCACCTTATCTCCAAGAACTTGCTCTACATGAACCAGATGTATATCACCTCCCTCTGTGCCTGGACTTTATCAAGTCCTGGTACAAGCCTCTCTTCATACACTATCCTGCTTTGAAGAAGTGCTCTCCTTTTCAAATTCAGACAAAATATCACATTTTATGACACTTCCCTCTTTCTTCCATACAGTAATAGTACACAACAGTGATGGCAATCTTTTAGAGCTTTTAGTGGTACCAAAGCCTGCATACCAGAGGTTTACCACCAGTGATGCACACCCATGCCTCTATTGTGGCTTTATTATATAAAAATTGCACCTCTATCACCGCATATCTTTCATGCTACAGTATTTACTAAGCAAGCAAATGAATTTCAGGGCATAGGCCGGAGAATCAAGGAAATGGCTTTAGTTAGATATACTAGTAACAGGAAACTTAAATACTGTATCTTTTTTCTTGTTTCTATTTTGTAGAGGGTTCTTCTGCCCTTGGTCACATCCTAACTCTGATTCAGATTATTTCCAAGACAAATATGATATTTGCTTCTTTCCATGTTGTCTTATTTGTACCCATTAAAAATACACTTGCTCAATATTTAAAAGGGCCTACTCTGTGTAAGTTGCTAGAAACCCAGAGTAAGATATGACATCTATACCCTAAAGCAATTCACAATCAAAGTTGAGGAAGACAAATATTTACAGAGAAGGAAACATACAGGAGAGAGAAATTAGTTCTACCTAACATGGTCACCACCACAGGTTTCTAAAAAGAAGAAAAAGCTTAACAGTTAACTCCTATCCCCTGATTTTGGCAATTTCCCATTCTGTTTAATGGGCCTGTGAGTGGCAAAGCGCCTACAAAATAAACTGTAATAGGACCAGGGATATAGCTCAGTGGCACTGTGCCTGCCTGGCAAGCATGAAATCCTGAGTTCAATCTCCAGTACTGCAAAATATAAATAAAAAATAAATTGTAATCTACAAACATTAATCTACAACCACAGACATGTCCAAAGCAACTATTATTTTCACGTGAACATTATACTGGTTTCTATCTTTTAAAATATATGCTCTACTTCAAGTTGTCTGCCTTCTTTAGCTCTTTAGACTGTGATATCACTTTATTAGATTTTGTATTTTATAGGAAAATATTTCAAAGCTGAGCTATACTTTTTTTTTCCTTTATTGAGTTTATTGGTACATTTTAGATATACCTTATGATCACATTCAATATTGAAAATTTGTACCTGTACATATATATCTTGATTCTTATTTTTTCCCATTCCTGTCCTCCCCACCACCTCCTATCCCTTACATACATATGCTTTGTTTCCATTTTTTTGTTGTTGTTTTTACCATCATATTTTTCTTTCTCTTCTTTACTTTCTCCTACCCTCCTTTCCCTTTGAAATTTTCCTCATATTTCACAAAACCTATCATACATTCTAGACCTCATTTATACCTTTAGTTTCTCATACTACAAGAACAATATGGTATTTACACATCTTTATCCTATTTCACTTATGAGTATATCCTCAAGGTACATCCATTTAAGTTTAAATATCTCAACTTTATCATTCTTTATCGCTGCATAATACTCCATATTATTAAAAATCTTCTTTATCCACTTCTATGCTGTAGTATACAGCAAAAAAGTAACAAAATTTTCAAGTCTTTTAAAATTTATAGCCATAGCAATGATTAAGAATTTTTATTTTTATATATATTTGCTTTGAACCTATAGTTTCTCTTAAAAACTTAATTCTAAAATGCCAGTTTCAACCTGGTGGGATGGCACAAGCTGCTTGAGGCAGAAGTATTTGAGCCTTACCCAGGCAACACAACACCCTGTCTCAAACTAAGAGAGTTTAAAAGGGCTGGGGTTAAGAAGATCCTGTGTTTAACTCACACACACATACACACACAAACAATTTACCTGTCTAGGATCTCTCTATGGCCACTTTTGTATAATGAAACGAGATGTCCCTTAACAAAATCTAAAGCGAACCAATAGATCATTGGAATCTATTCTATATTATGACTTCTTTTACAACAAAAGGCAACAAAAACATGAGTTTCAGAGACACACAAATGCTATTCTCTTTGTTAATTAGCCAACTACATCCCAAACTCAGACGCTAGCTCTACTAGAGATAGTGTAGAATCAAATCCACTAAAACACAAGTTTTACAATAGAGAATCAGGATGTAAAGCAGCTATATCTGCCTCTTTCTGTACATTGCTACCAGGTGCCTGAAGTAACTCCAGTAGCAAGAGCAACAAGGAGCCAGCGCTGATTCTTTGCAGAAACTTGAAACCAGCAAATACTACAGACTATCAATGATGTCCCAGGACAGACTTTATCAAAAATACAATTATAAGTACATATCTTAGGTTATGCTATCCTGCTTGTTGTTGCTAGTGTTAGTAAACTTGAAATTGTTTATCTCTAACAACAGGCAGACCTTTCAGCATTTACACACTGGGTATAAAACAAGTGTTGGTATTAACAAAATAAATTCCACTGAACCATTCCACAGCTAGAAAATAGTTAAGGAAGTCAGCATTTACATTAATAAAATTGGTTGTAATCTCTATATAGTACATTTGTGCCAATTTTGGTTAGAATAGTGACAACATGCTGAGCAGTACTAATATGCTGTTGGGTTCAGAGGGTGGAAAATTACCCAGAAAGATGGCCATGCAAGTGGAACTGCATTGCTTGATACTAAGGATTACACTCTACCACTAACTCATCCAATTGACAAGCCTTTGCATCTGCCCCTCCAGGTTATCTATCTACAAAACTGATGGTACCAGCACAGTCCCTGTGGCCCAAGCAGAAAATGCTAGGCTCAAGCCCAACATGGTAATCACCTTTGTTCCAATCAAAGTCACAACTGAAGACTGTGTAAACACACTATGAAGCTCTGAGTGATCCTCCTACTGGAAAAGATGCCTGTCAAAACATGGTAACATTGCTGGTGACAGCAAAACTGACCCCCCAACAGAGCAGCCGACTTCCCTGCTCAGGTGATTATCCTAAACCATCTAGGCCAAATCTATGCCAGCTGTAGTCCTGCAGTGAAGTGTCACACAACATATAATGCTCTCAAGTATGCTGAGATAAAAGAATAGACAAATCACCATTCTGGTAAGAAGCTAGAAGATGCCCCTCAATTTCTGAAATGTGGTAACACTGCCATCACGGATAGGGGGTTACTGCCAAGTCCATACACGTTGAGAGCTTCTCTAACTTCCCCTGAGTCATTCTGCTATTTCATGATTTGAGCCAAACAGTTGCTATGGATGTCACTGAAGTAGTGGACAGGAAGGACGTTAGACTTGGCAACTCACCAGCTCTGCCCAGAAAACTCAGGGCACAGAATAATTATTATCCCTTATACCTGCCACCATAATTATAATCACTGGTAGAAAAGGATCTCAGACCCCACTGGTTCAACATTTAAGTTTAATAAAAGATTTGGTTAACACTAACAATGCACTGTAAAACCTTCAGAAGTAAATGAGAATATTCCATGGACTATCTGACACTTTGTGTGCAAAAGTTTTAAGTCATATGTTTAGTGTTTTGTATTTTTAGGTACAGTCTCACTATATATGATACAGTTCAGGCTGGCTTTGAACTTGCTATCTGGCTCAAACTGGCAATCCTCTTGCCTCAGCCTCCCAAGTGCTAGGGTCACAGGCATATGCCACCATACCTGACTCTACTTTGGGTTTTTTTTTTGTTTTCCACTGTTGTTGTTGTAGGTTTCATTATTAAATCAATATTTTTTTTCTTTTGAGACAGGGTCTCATTTTGTAGTTCAGGCTGGCCCAGAACTCAGCCTTGAACTCACAGCAATCCTCCTGCCCTTGCCTCCCGAGTGCTGGGATTATAGTCATGAGTCATCATGCCCGGTACTGTGGTACTGGTACTGATTGCTGGTGGGCGTGAGTCTCCATGCCTGGCATTGTTGTATGTGGTTACCAAGAATAAAACTGGGGCCCTTGCACTTCCAGTGCAGGAGCCAGAACCACTGAGCTAAATCCCCGGCCCTAAATCAATACTTTTTAATAGAAATAATTTGACCAAAAGCTCTGTCAAAAATTTTGAGAATCACAAAATAAACTGAACAAGAAAAAAAAAAAATCATTTCATACCTACTACGATGGTTGTAATTAAAAAAAAAAAAACTTTAACCTGTTAACTATTATTAACCAAAATACAGAGAAATCAGGACACCATATATACACTGCTGCTGGAAATTCTAAAAGGTATAACTGCTTTAGAAAACATTCTGGAAGTTCCTCAGAAAGCTAAACGCAGTTATCATATAACTCAAAGTCCAGCTCTAGGTATAAGGCCAGCTCTAGGTATGTACCTGAGAAAAATGACAATGTATGTCCGTGTAAATGTTCACAGCAATATTATTCCTAGTAGTCAAAAAGAACACAGGGCTACGTGAAACAGTTTTGTGGTAGAGTTCTTGATTAACATGTGCAAGGCCCATACTTTAAACCCCACCACCACCAAAACATACAAAGTAGAAACGATTCAAATTAAATGATTAATACATAAGTAAAATGTAGAATATCTGCACAGCAGAATATTACTCAGCCATTAAAAAGGAACAAAAACCTAACACAAGCTACAATATGTATAAATTTTGAAAATAGTTTGCCAGTCATGAAAATCCATATGTATGGCTGTATCTATAAGAAATATCCACAAGAAACAAATTCAAATAGAACTAGATTACTTGGTAGTCAGAGGCAGAGGACAACAGAAAAAGAGGCGTGACTATTGATTAGGAAGGGAGTTCTTTCCATACTAATGAAATGTTCTTCAACTAGGTAATAAATACATGATTACTGTACATCCTTGCAAATACATCAACAAGCATGAACTATTCCAAAGTATGAATTTGTTGGGTCTGAATTATATCAATTTCTTAACTGTTTAACCTATTAATTCTTTTTTTTCCTCTCTGAATCTTTATTGGTACATTATATACACACATCATGATCACATTCAACATTGAGAATTTGTACCAGTATGACACAATTTAATCCTCATTTTTTCCCATTCCCCTACCCAACCTACAATCCCCCCATATGCATAAGCTTTGCTTCCTTTTTTAACCATATTTTTTCTTTCCTCGTTACTTAAATCTATTAATTCTTAATAGATGAGAGTGAAAATTTTTTAAATACCTAAGCTAAATGATTTTTTAAATGTACAAAATTCCAGTATATAAAAAATATATAGGGGCCAGGGATTTACCTCAGTGGTTCCAGCGACTGCCTTGCAAGTGCAAGTGCCTGGGTTTGACTCCTAGTAACCACATACAACAATGCTGGGCATGGTGACTCACAGCCACCAGCAATCAGAACCACATACCACAGTGCCAGGCATGGTGGCTCACACCTGTAATCCCAGCACGTGGGAGGCAGAGGCAGGAGGATTGCTGAGTTCTGGGATGAGTTCAGGACCTGTCTGAACTACAAAGCAAGACCTTGTCTCAAAAAAATTAAAAAGAAAAAAAAAATATATATATATACACACACACACATTTTACTTATATATTTTATATATATACACATTTTACTTATATATATATATATAAAACTGAAGAAAAGAAACATGAATAAGCTAGTATGAAAAATACTATTTTTTACTAATATACCTTATAAATCTCAAAGAAGAAAGCAGTACATTTCTCAGACCAGACACATTTTTTTTTTTTTTTTAGGTTTTTTGAGACAGGGTCTCGCTTTGTGGTTCAGGCTGGCCCTGAGCTCAGCCTCAAACTCACATCACAATCCTCCTGCCTCTGCCTCCCGAGTGCTGGGATTACAGGCGTGAGCCACCACGCCCGGCACTGTGGTGTGTGGTACTGGTTGCTCCTGGGTGTGGGTCTCCACACCCAGTATTGTTATGTGGTTACCGGGGAATCGAACCCGGGTCCTTGCGCTTGCAAGACAGGCGCTGGAACCACTGAGCTAACTCCCCGGCCCACCAGACACATTATTAAATAAATTCCAAGTAATTCTTCATGCATTGTTGAACAGGAATACACTCTGATAAATAATGATCAAGCTTCTGGTGATATGTCAGGTCCACCTCAAGTCACACTAAGTCTGTTAAAATCATACTTTTGTTCTTCATAGTTAAGAAATTAATATTATCAGGATAATCTCCTAACAATTAAAACCCAAATTTTCACTGAGTATGACGGTAGACACCTGTAGTTCCAATTACACTGGAGGCTGAGTCAAGAGAATCATTTGAGGTCATTAGTTTAGGTCCAGCCTGGATAACATGGCAAGAACCCATTTCAAAAAAACGACAGTTCAGATAACAAGGAAGCTAAGAATTCACAAGAAAAACTAACAATATTCAAACACTTAACAAGGACAGAGATTAATTTTCTTTTAATCTACAAAATAATCCTTTGAGGTAAAGAATGAACAACTTGTCCAATATTTCCAGGCCAAGACATTTTGAAGCTGAGAACCACATCTCAAAATCAATCCGCTTCCTACTTTGAATGATGTTGCCATAAGCCTCTATATCTTTATTTTCTAAATATGAGAGCACACCATTATCAACAAATGAAAGTTTACATTGGGTGAATTGTCCTAGGATTTCCACGTTAGAGTCTTTCCTTTCTGTGAAACTGTAATATTGTGGTCCTTTTAATTCTTTGTCACTCATTTACACCAACTACAGACAATCTTCTTTATTGTACCTTTACCTTTCTTTTCCACAACTTCAACTATTAACCAGTGAGAATGACTCAAAATTAGTATCACAAACTGATTTCTCTGCCAAAATCAAAGCTTATATTTCTAACATCTAACGGATCTCTCACCATTTCTCTCAGCACCACTAACTTAAAAATGAATGAAACAATTTCATCTTTCTCCCAGTGAAAAGGGTTTGCTTCTTCTTATTCCAATCTCCAGAAATGGAACCCTTGTCATTCATGCTTAAAACCAATGCCTCATGACTTCTTCTTCCTCACCAAGCTTTTATAATATCTCTCTGAATCCAGCCTTTAATTTCCAGCCCAGATTACCAGTTCAAGTTTTGTAATTCTAACTTCAGCTTCTCTGTGCTGACTCCCTCCCTTCCTTGCTATCCCAAACTATCTATTGTGGAATTACCCTAAACAGATGAGCAAGGTACAATCTTTCAAAATAGAATTAGCCATAATATACCTTATTGTGGCAAATACCACAAAGCAGCCCTAAACATTCCAAATTTTAAATTTGGATGTTGTAATTGCTTCAGTTAAATCAACACAGGGAACAGGTAAAAATAGTGGCATTTTGGAATCCCAGGGGCATTCCAAACCAAAGGCTCATCTGAGGTCAACATATCCCATTATAAATCTTTTATCTGTCTGATGGATCTCTGAGTAAGGAGGAACCTATCTGATCTGCTGAGCAATGCTCACTGTTTTCTCCAGATAGAATCTACAAATCAAATTTCATTTAGATTACTACTTGGGAAATAAAAAAGGTATGTTTAAAAATATAATTTTGGGCCAGGAAATTAGCTCAGTGGTTCCAGCATCTGCCTGGCAAGCGCAAGATCCTGAGTTTGATCCCCAATAACCACATACATCAATGCTGGGCATGGTGGCTCACACCTGTAATCCTAGTGTTCCAGAGGCACAGGTAAAAGGATTGCTGTGAGCTCCAGGCTGGCCTGAACTACAAAGCGAGACCCTATCTCCAAAAAAACATTATAATTATTATTATAAAATAAATTAAATTAAATGAAAATATAATTTGAATCCATCATCTTAAAATACAGGGGCAGGAGAATTAACTACGTAAACACATTTATACTATAAATTGAATTAAGTCCACTAAATAAATATATGCAATGTGTTACATCTGATGAATCACAAATTTTAAAAAGGATACATTATTAAATATACAATGAAGTGAAGGTTTTAAGAAACAAAACAAGCACCATCTAAGAACCAATAAAAATCTACCTGCTATTAAATAAATGGGACAAAAAATATTCCTAGGAAATATACGGTAAATGGCTTTCATTAACAGTGGATACATTCTGAAAACTCTCATGGATCAGGTACTTTTTCATTATTCCAATTGATACTTTCAGTAGTTCTCTTGTGTTAGTTCTCTTTTTCATAACAGAAGGAACAGGGTTGTGGTTGGCAATGATCATCAAATGAAGACTTCCAAAAAATAACAAGGGACCAAGAAAAATCAATTCAACAGCTGCCACATGATGCAAAGAAGATGAAGCTTAATTAGAATGAAGAAAAAAATATCAGAAGATAGCACAGAGGGCATTAAAGAAAAAAAAGAACCTCTTCACAGAAGTAACAGAAGAAACATTTCCAGGCATGTAAAAAAGTTTAAGATACAGATACATGGTTGGTTAAAAAAAACAAAAAACAAAAAAAAACTACACCAAGCCATATAATAGCTAAGATTTCAGAAATTCAACACAAAAATACTAGAAGCTGTTAGAAAAATAAATTGCCTATTAAAGAAAAAAACCATTAGAATCACAGTAAACTTCTCAATTCAAACCCTTAAGTCAAAGAGACCATGAAGAATTTCAAGCCCTGAAGAAAACCACTTCCAAGCCAGATTGACGTGCTCTGCAAAACTATCTCCCCAAGCTGATAGAAAACTAAGATACTTCCATGATAAAGAAAATCAGGACCGCCAAAACAGCACTACAACGGGTTCTGAAAGACATTCTACAAAGAGAAAATGAATACAATAATTTCTAGAATCCCAATATAGTAGTACCTGGACTCACAAACCCAATTGTCTTCTCCATGATTCTGGTTGAATCATCAATCAAACAGGATAAGAATTGAATCAAATTTCCCCTTAAGGTCAACATTCAACTTAAACACCAAATTTGGTCCAGTTTTTATCCAACAGTGACAGAATAATGGAAAGAACCAGGTTTGTGAACTGAGGTACCACTGTAGAATGAATCCATCAAGCAAAGCAATCAACTGAACAGAGAGGAAAGTAAAAGACCCAACAACAGGAAAATATGGTAAGGATATAAGTAGCAGTTATAACTACCAATGTGAATGCTACCAACTCACCAATCAAAATAAAGAAACTAATGGAATGTATCATAAAATAATATCTAACAATACACTACATACAAGAAACATATTAAACTCAAAAAGAAATGCATACACTGAAAGTCAAAGGACAAAAAACTATTCCATCTGACAGGAACCTGGACAAAAAAACAGAGGTAAGCTAGCTACTTGCAGACAAAGTGGATTTCAAGCACTGATCAGACGAGAAAAGGAAGGTCACTACCTACTTGTTAAGGGAAAAATAAAAAAATAAAAGAGGAAGAGATAATAATCATAAATATGTAGGCCCCAAACACCAACATACCCAATTATATAAAACAAACACTGGTGGATATGAAAAATAAGCACTAATACATTTATAACATAGGACCTCATTATCCCACTGTCATATATAGACAAACAAACTAGATTTGAAAAGTCAACAAAGAAGTAACACAGCTGAACACAATGAAATCAGTCCTCTGACTGAAATTTATAGTGGTAAATTCACACATCAGAAAAACAGAGAGCTCAAAAAATAACCTAAGGGCCAGGGATGTAACTCAGGGGCGCCACACATGCCTGGCAAGCACAAGGTCCCAAGTTTGATCCCAGTACGCAGGTGAGGGGCTAATGCTGAACTCCAAGGTTCTAGAAAAAGAGTTAAATCCAAAACATATCCATGGAAGGAAATTACAAAGATCAGAGAAAAAAATTAATGTAATTGAGACTAAGAAAACAATACGAAGCATCAATGAACAGAAAAACTGGTTCTCTAAAAGATTAATAAAATAGACAAACCATTAGCCAACCATACAAAAAAGAAAGGTAGAAAAGACCAAGGTCCATACAATTAGGAATGAACTGACTTAAATTATAACAGATTCCTGCAGAAATTCAGAAAACCATCAATACCTACCTAGAAAACCTCTATACTAAATCAGATACAAAATCAGAAGGAATGAATAGATTATTAGCTATATAAGTTACCAAAGCTGAATCAACAAAATATATAAACTCTAAGTAATCCAGTATCAGCCAACAAATTCAAGAAATAATTTTTTAAAAAACTCATCAACAGGGGTCAGGGATTTAGCTCAGTCGTTCTGGAGCACCTGCCTTGCAAGTGCAAGGGCCTGAGTTCAATCCCCAGTAACCACATACAATGCCAAGCATGGAGACTCACGCCCACCAGCAATCAGAACTACATACCACAGTGCTGGGCGTGGTGGCTCACACCTGTAATCCCACCACTCGGGAGGCAGAGGCAGGAGGATTTCTGTGAGTTCAAGGCTGAGCACAGGGCCAGCCTGAACTACAAAAAGCAAGAACTTGTCTCAAAAAAAACCAAAAAACAACTCATCAACAAAGGAAAGCCCAGATATTGAAAGATTCACTGCTGAATTTTACAAGAACTCAGAAGTAGATCTACTGTGACTATTACTCAAACTCTTCAATGAAATTGAAAGGGAAGCAATATCACTAAACTCACTCTTGAAAATAAGCATTACTCTGATACTAACACCAAAGAGAACAAAACAATGAATTTCAGGCTGGTCACCTTAATACACATAGATGTAAAAATCTTCAATTAGATCCTTGCAAACAGAATACAGCAAATCATCAGCATTATACACCATAACCAAGTAGGATTCACCCCACACATGCAGGGATGGTTCGACATGCACAAATCAATAAAATGTAATTCACTTTATTAACAGAGCAAAAGACGAAAACTACAATAAACACACATGCAACAAAAATCTAACAAAGTCCAACAGTCATTCTTTTTTTTTTTTTTTAAACAAGGCCTTGCCTTGTAGTTCAGGTTGGCCCTGAGCTCAGCTTCAAACTCACAAAAGTAACACAGATGAACCAAATCTCTGCCTCTGCCTCTGCCTCCTGAGTGCTGGGATTACAGGCATGACTACCACACTCAGCTGTACCCCGTCTTAATTGGGTGTCCTTGGGTAAGTTACTTCACTCTACATCCTGGACTGGGCACTGGTAAAATGATAAAAGGAAATCATATCATATAGTTGCTGTGAAGATATTAATTTTATTAGCATAGTACCTAATATATAGCAATGGCCACATAAATAGCTGCTGTTACTCCTTGACTTCTCCACAGGACTTCCACCTCAAAAGTTTATCGCACATTATTCCTCCTGGCTAGAAAACCACATTTGACAACTTCCTTCCCCTAAGGAATTACATTAATCCTTCAAAAGTGGTGGAAGGGAGTTTCCCAATTCAAGGAAGCCTCAACAGCTCTACCAGGTCAAACCTCCTTAGCAGACTTTTTAATAAAATACTGCACTGCTCTAAGCACACAATACAGTTTTACACAATACAATACTATATTTCTTCAGTTACCTGGTTGTGACAGATAATCATAGACAAAAATGATCTAAGTATATCTAAAATTTGGAGAAAGGATCCATTATATAATGATTTGTTTAACATCTATTTTCACTCAAGAAGCTAAATTCCACTAAGGCAATGATCACAGTGCTTTTGTACAATTTATATATTCCAAGCATAATATAGAATAGGTGCAGAATACTTACTGAAGGTATGACGCTAAAAATCCTGTTCTTTAAAAATACTTTAAAGTGAAAGATAGTATTAACACTCATAATTACTGCTAATTACAGTAACTTTTTGCATCTTCAAAAGCTTTTAATCTCTCATATATGCTCTGGGGTTTCTGATTTTGTCTGTAGGGAGGGTTGCTTGGTAGTTGTTTTGTGGTACTGGGGTGTGAAACAAGGGCTCTTGCACTGGCTACATGCCAGACCCCTATTTTGTTTTTTTATTTTGAAACACAGTCTTAAAGCTGAGCTCAAACCTACAGTCCTCAGCCTCAGAAGGCTCACTGATAAAATTTTTATTTTTAACTACTATGACTTAAAAAGGAGTAAGTTACTCAAAGTAGTGAAACTGCTGTGAGAAGATCATCAGTTCTACCAAGGTAATATGGTTACCATTCTATTAAGGAACACTAGAAGGTATCTTTTAAACTAAACATAATTTAATACAATAAGCATAATTCTTCCCCTTATATCTTTCTCAAGTTGTTAATCTATAATGAAAAAAAAACCCCTTGCTGGCACAGTGGTACACACCTAAAATCCTAGCTACTCTGGACACTGAGGCAGAAGGATCACAAGTTCAAGCCACAAACTTCTGGTTTTCTTAGATTCCTGGAACAGCTAGAATGGCTGCTACATCCCCAGGCAAGAAACTGAAAGCCACCCAAGTACACAATAACAGATGAATATACATACAAAAATCAGTTGCATACACAATGAAAATCACTGAGAAATAGAAAGAAATAAAGCTACTTTAAAGACTCAAAAAGTATAAAGTTTTAATACATGACACAACATAGCTCAATCCTGAAAATATTACATTAAAAGGTAGTAAGCCACTCACAAGGAAAAGTATTGCCCAAGTCCATTTACATTAAATACCTAAAATAGACAAACTCACAGAAAGAAAAGCAGATTAAAGATTACCAGGAAATTAAAAAGAATAATGAGGAGTTATTCCTTAATGGCTACAGTTTTGTCTGGAGTAATGATTAAGTTTTAGAAATCAATTGTGATAAGGGATGCACAAATTGTGAATTTAATGTCACTAAATTCTACAATTAAAAAAAAAAAGAAATTCAAACATTGCACTAGCCACAAAAGTTAAACAGTCATGGACTATCCTTATGATTACAAAATTACAAGGAGGTTTATACACTCAGTACATGTAGATTCTACTTAACATAAAAATCTCTGGGTACTTTATCTACTAGACACCAATTCCTACAAAAGAATATCAGTCTCTATGTCAAATAATCATTCTTTAGATTTAAGAGATCTGTCCATGTGAACACCAATTTATAGAGAAATTGAAAAAAATAAAAGAATGCTGGGCCAGGGATTCAGCTCAGTGGTTCTGGTGCCTGTCTTGCAAGCACAAGGACCCGGGTTTGATCCCCAGTTAACCATATACAATACTGGGTGTGGAGACTCATGCCCAGCAGCAATCAGTACCACATGCCCAGTGCCGGGCGTGGTGGCTCACTCCTGTAATCCCAGCACTTGGAGGCAGACGCAGGAGGATTGCTGTGATGTGAGTTTGAGGCTGAGCTCAGGGCCAGCCTGAACTACAAAGCGAGACCCTGTCTCAAAAAAAAAAAAAGATTGTTAAAACTAAAAGGAATCTCAGTTCTAAAAATAAGGAACATTTTGATGATTCCTTTTTGAAGAAATGTGCATAAATCACGTTTTCTTTAGAATGACAGCTCTAAACCAGATAGTAGCATTCTAGGTTTCATTTAATATAATAAAATATAGTAACAGTCTAGGATGATGCCTTTAAAAGACTCCATAATCTTCAAAAGGCTCTAATTTCTTCTTAGCGGAATAGCTGCAACAAATAATATTCACCGACCTGACTATGCGAAGGCAACATAACTAGTTTTCACTCCATGTTCATATTTCTCCTTTTGAGAGGGAGGCTAGAGGCCTAAAGGCCCCCAACTTGATATTCTAGGTATGTGCTCTCAGATAATTTTCACTGCGAGTTATTAGGCCTTCAGACTAGTCTGCCACCCAAACGGATTCACTGATAACTCCTAACATGTGCTACTCTGAGGTCTCCCCAAAGCTGTAAATGCCTGAGCTTCACTAGCAAAACAGCAACGTGTCTATCACACAGGCTTTCTATATCCATC
The DNA here is from genome assembly GCA_004026965.1 of Petromus typicus. NCBI lineage: Eukaryota > Metazoa > Chordata > Mammalia > Rodentia > Petromuridae > Petromus > Petromus typicus. Next base: position 67,324 of record PVIR01003522.1, read on the forward strand.
TACATTCTTTACCTTCATAGAGCAGTCTTCAATCATTCCAATATCTTTTTTAAATGCATGTAGGTTTTGCAAGATGAAAAGTTCTGGAGATGGATGGTTGTTATGGTTGCATAACAATGTAAATACACTTAATGCCACAGAACTGTACGTACACTTAATTGACAAAATTTACTTGTATTTTAAAAATATACTCAGTTCCATATTTTAGCATGCAAACTATTCAGTTTGTTGAATTTATATCGTATGTTTCCATTCTCATTCTCTCCGCATGTTCACTTTGTTACCAAGTAAGATGCATGGAAAGCTGAATATAAAACCAAGAAGCAAAAAATGCTCTTTTTATTTCTGGCATTCCTTCCCTTTCCACTTCAAAACCAAGCAAGGAAAGACAAATGAATCTCTTCAGACTTATCTGAAGGAAAAACATAAAAAGATTAAGCTGTCATTTTTGTTGTCCAGGGGAGTCTGTTTTTGTTTCAAATGTAAAGCATAAGAAAGTGGAGAAAATAAGATTAGGGACTGTCAATGCCAATCATCCTGCACATGAGTGGACACTATACACATAGCTATAAAGACAAAGGAAAGAACTGCCAAGGGACCTATTAGATAACAAAACTGCTAAATGTACTTCCTCTAGTGCCTTAAAACTACTCTGTCACATAGCAGGCACTCATCAAACAAAGTGTCAGATCTTAACAAAAGTTAGCCCTTTCATGTATTAGATAAGAGCACTGCCTTCTAGATTTTGTTATTAAAGCTAACAGATTCAAGGTGGGGATGAAGCTGAGTGGTAGAGCCCTCTGGTTCAATTGCCAGTACTACCAAAATTAAACAAAAAAGGTTGTCATATGCATAATCAGACTCTGAAGATAGATATAAAAACTAGAAATACTGGCTTTTGACATTCTTTTATGGTAATAATGTCTATTATAGTATAACTTTTAATGTAATAACTCAGTCAAACTTAGTTATTTCATAGCAAATAACAACATATAGGGAAGAAAATAACCTATAAATATAAAAAACTGACCACTCATGATAGGATCATCTGTATATTTTGATTTATGATTTTCAGACTAGACTGGACACCAGAATCTACTAGAATGAGAGAGGAAGAAGAAGAAAAGGCAAAGAGAAAAAGAAATTTAAGTAAAACTTTTCTGAGCTCAGCCCAGATGGAATTTTCACAAGTAATGTATTAATTAAGGTCTGGGAATTTACAAAGATAAAGCTCCCTGGAACAGCGCGGCGTCCCTATGGCCTGTGTGCTGCAGCCAGCTGTGTGTTACCCTTAAAGATCAACAACGTTAGTCATCTTTACCCAGGAAGACTCTGATAACTAATCAATTTTAGAGCACTCATCTGTAAGTTTTTCTTTTAGAAAAGAAGTCTATTTTCCCTTTCTACCAATCTTCTAAGTTCCTTTATTTCCCCGACTACATAGATCTGGGAATTAAACCCAGTGATTCACATATAAGTTCTGTCACTGAGCTAATCTCCAGCTCTTTTTTTTTTCTTTTGAGGCATCAACTTAGTAAGTTGCCCACACTGACTTCAAACTCAGGATTCTCTTGTTTCAGTCTCCTGAGTAGTGGAGATTCTAGGCATGCCTGGCCATTTCTGTGTTTTAAGCAATAAAATACCCTACTGCGGTAAGGTTCATATGCATTATTTTGCTTAGTCATCATAACAGTCCTATAAGACTGACAATATTTTCCCATTTAACAGATAAAGGAACTAATTGAAGTCTAAAAAAATTAACAAAATTACTCAACCAGCAACTACCATAGGCAGAATTCAAAGCTATGCTTACAAAAATCCATCACTTCTGGAGGCAGTAGAGAAGAATAAAAAATGGCTCTAAATGACTGCAACAGACCCTCAGTTCTGATACCTTTACAACAGTTATCTTTCCAATTTCATCTGTAAATAATGGATGCCTAGCTCAAGATTTTACTGAGATTCAAGATATGAAAATACTTTCAAAGTCATGAAAAGTTATCAAACAAGCTATTAGTGGGAAGTTAGAAAATGCTAATCAAGCAGCATAGTAGTGGATTAAATATATAGACTTTGCATCCAGGCTTTATATGACTGAATTCAAACTCTGCTATTTCTTAGTTATATAACTGTGGGGAAGTTACTTCACTTCTGTGCAATGGTTTCTTCATCTGTTAAAAACAGCTAAAATAAAACAAATCTCAGAATTTCCCAAGAATCAAATGAATTAATGGATGTAAAATGCTTAAAGTAGTTTTTGCTACATAATAAATACTTGATAATGCAGTGTGTCAGAAAGAAGGAACATCTTCATTCTAAAAAAGTTCATAGCAGCTCAGTTTGTGACTGCTAAATCTGGGAAACAACCAAAATGTCCATTAACAGGAGACTGAATAAAGAAGATGTGGTTTTTTTATAGAATGAAGTATTATTCTGCCATTAAAAATGATAAGATTGAGTCATTGCTACTCAAATGGATGTACCTTCAGGACATTCTCTTAAGTGAAATAAATAGGTCACAGATGTGTAAATATCATATTTTTTCTTTGGTATGAGAAAATAAAGATGTAAATGAGTTGATATTGTGAAACAGATAATTTTTAAAGATAAGAAGGTGTAGGGGTAAATAACCAGAGGAAAAAGAATGTAAAAGTAATTAAAAAAAGGAAACAAAGCTTATGTATATTGGGGGTAGGGGGTTGCAGGGTACGTGGGGGAAAGAGGAAAAAATGAGAATCAAGTCGTGTCATATTCTGGTACAAACTCTCCATGTTGCAATGATGATGTGTATTTATAATGTACCAATAAAGATTTGAATAAAAAAAACTTCAAAGATTTAACAGTAGTACAGAAGAAGCTCAGAAGATGCTGGCCCTTTCCAGCCTTACAAAAACTTACACAAACTCCACCAATTCTGAGACTAAACAACTTAGTTTCAATTTTGATCTAAACTATGTGGCTCCCAAAATGCTTCACTTGTGCATTTTAAAATATCTTTTACAACTTTTTCCTCTAAAAATATTTCATTGTTTTGTAAGGTAATATTATTAAAACATTATTAAACTTTTGTTATGAGTGTTTGGTTAAATTTGCTTCAAATACCTTTCCATGTAAGATTTGATATCTAATTCAGAAACTAGTTTTCAAGAAGAAAAACACAACAAGCTTTATCAAAAGATTGTGAGATAAGTCAAAAGAAGAGTATTAGTCTTAAATGAATTATTTATTAAGGATAACAAAAGGAAATAATGAAGGAATAACTTTCATTAAGACAGTATAATTTAGGGGTCAGGGATTTAGCTCAGTGGTTCCGGCGCCTGTCTTGCAAACGCAAAGGCCCGGGTTAGATCCTCCAATTAACCATATACAATACTGGGCATGGAGACTCAGGCCCAGCAGCAATCAGTACCACATACCACAGTGCCGGGCATAGTGGCTCACGCCTGTAATCCCAGCACTGGGGAGGCAGAGGCAGGAGGATTGCTGTGATGTGAGTTTGAGGCTGAGCTCAGGACCAGCCTGTAGTTCAGGCTGGTCCTGAGCTCAGCCTGAACTACAAAGTGAGACCCTGTTTCTCAAAAAAAAAAAAGAGTATAATTTAATGATAGTTGAAGAAATTCTTCTTCCAGTTTGGTTTATGGTCAGTCTGCAGATCCAGACAGCTAGAATATTGGCACTTCCACCACAGGTTATCCTAAATATCCAATATACAACAGAAAATGTTGCTATTCATTCAATGGATGATGCTGCTTCTTTAGTTTAAATTGTTTTTTTCTGAGATTCTAACAAGAAAAAGAAGTCCCAAAAACTCTGCTACTAAGCAAAAGAGTTAAACATTATTAATTCCACTGCAATGTTTCAAAAAATAACTTACTGAGTATTTTTATACTACAGCTATTGTACTTCCAACACTCTGCCCTGAGTTTAATTTTTGAAAATTATACATTTTAATACACCAGCCAAAATGTATAACAGGTACTGTAAAATAGGAAGAAACTGTTCAAAGGGGAAGAAGTGGTGGGACAGAGGGCAAGGAAAAATAAAGAAGAGAAAGAAAAAAATTTGATGATAAAAAGAAAAAGCTTATGGATTAAGGAGATTAAGGGGTTGAAGGGAGGTCAAGGCAATTAGAAAAAATAAGAATCAAGATATATCATGTGGGCTGGGGAGTTAGCTCAGTGGTTCTGGCGCCTGTCTTGCAAGTGCAAGGACCCGGGTTCGATTCCCCGGTAACCACATAGCAATACTGGGTGTGGAGACTCACCCCAGCAGCAACCAGTACCACATACCACAGTGCCGGGCGTGGTGGCTCACGCCTGTAATCCCAGCACTCGAGAGGCAGAGGCAGGAGGATTGTGATGTGAGTTTGAGGCTGAGCTCAGGGCCAGCCTGAACTACAAAGCGAGACCCTGTCTCAAAAAAAAAAAAAACAAAAACCTAATAAAAAAGATATATCAGGTACAGGTACAAATTCTCAATGATGAATGTGATCATAATATATACCTAAAATGTACCAATAAACTCAATATAGAAAATTTTTTTTTTTTTTTAGGTTTTTTTGAGACAGGGTCTCACTTTGTAGTTCAGGCTGGCTCTGAGCTCAGCCTCAAACTCATCACAGCAATCCTCCTGCCTCTGCCTCCTGAGTGCTGGGATTACAGGTGTGAGCCACCACACTCGGCACTGTGGTGTGCGGTACTGGTTGTTGCTGGGCGTGAGTCTCCACACCCAGTATAGGTATGTGGTTACCGGGGATCAAACCCGGGTCCTTGCGGTTGCAAGACAGGCACCGGAACCATTGAGCTAAATCCCCGGCCCAATATAGAAAAATTTTAATATACCAGGAAAAATAGAACTCAAGTAACTCACAAAAATATGGTAAAAAATTAATTTTAGATCAACTGAATGAACATCCAAATTTTTATTCTAATAGGATATTTTAACTAGACTAACATCATATTCACAATAAACATTCTGAGACTGGCTCAATGAATATCTGTGTCTGTCACCCCAATGTTTGTATGACGCCCTCATTTGAACAACTCAAGTTCTGAAAGAGTCTACCACACACACCTCTCTGGCAATGTTACTCAAAGCTTCATCTTCTGCAGAAAATCGATCTTTCACAGGTGTTCTTTTTCTTCCAGAACCAGGAGTCCCCATCTTGTGTTCTTAAATGTCTTTTAAAGCTGAAAGTAACTTCACTTTATGTTCAGACCTGAAATAAATTTAAACACAATTTAGAATGTTTCTCTTTGTGTAGCTTTAATGTTCTTTTATACAATCATTTTAACAAAAAATTATATTTCTCTTTAGAGAAACTAATAATCCTTATCCAAATTATCTGAATAAATCTTAGAATATTTAAATTTGTATTAACTTCTTAATTTCACTGAGCTATCCCCAACAAACACTGAGAGTTATATTATCTCAAAAAATTGCACCAAGCAGCAATGGTCTTTCAAATTAATAGTAATAAATTAATAATATAAAATTTATATAACCAGGGCCAAGGGTTTAGCTCATTGGCAAGGCACTTGCCTCACAAGCATATGGTCCTGAGTTTAATCCCCAGAATCAGGTGGAAAAAAATTAATGCACCCACTTCTAAAATCTATTTCCATTCCAGAGTGAAAGACAGCTCAGAAATGTCATTCAGCATAAAGTTTAAGAACAATGTTTAAAAGGTTTTAATATTTAGCCTTAAAGATAAACAACAGAAACTTGCTTTCTAGTGTAATTTTCAAAAATTCCAATTAAATCACAACTATTATTTTTTTTTAAATGAGAATTAAGTTGTGTCTTATACTGGTACAAATTCCCATTATGGAGTGCAATCATGATGTGTATATTTAATGTACCAATAAAGATTTTAAAAAATGAAAAAAAAAAAAAGAAAGTGGAAGAACTGTACAGTCAAAACTATACAGTGCACTGAAAGAGGAAATTCAAGAACATATCAGAAAAAGACAAAGTAGTCCCCATCATTTGAAAGGCAAAATCAGCATAGCAAGATGGCTATATTTTTAAAATGGCTGTATGCAATCCAAATCAAAATTCCAACAGCATTCTTCACAGAACTATAGAAAATAATCTCAAATTTCATACAGAACTAGAAGAAACCAGGAACAGCAAAAGCAATATTGGGTAAACACATCGCAATCTCAAATTTAAAGTTATATTACAAAGCTACTGTGATAAAAATATCATGTTGCTGGCACACACACACAAAAAGGCAGAGGACAAGGAAGATTTCTGTGTATTTGTGATGACTGATTTGTAATTTGTAATCGGGGATAACAGGGACGGCTTTTCTATTTCAACGTGAGGATCATGTGGGAAGAGGCACCACTTCAGAGGGAACTTGCTGATGTGGATAAAGATCTGATGAGGCTGGGAAGGGCAGAGGGTCAAGGAGCAGGAAGCCGGGCTAGAATGAGGAGACAGAGTGATTTCAAGTGAGCAATTGCACAAGACTGGCAACATTAGAGCTGACCAAACCACGTATGCTTTCCTCTGATGTGGGTAGCTTTCTCCATCTCTTTTTTAATATTTTCTTCATTTTCTACAGTAATCTGTTATACTATCAGAAAAACAATAAAACTTCAAATATTTAAGAATGAGCAGGGCATGCATATGCTTGAATGGGTGTCCTCTTCCATTAAAAAGTCAAAAAAAAAAAATGAAGTCTTATTAGTCTATAATTTAAAATAGAGACATTCTGGACCAGGGATTTAGCTCAGTAGTTCTGGGACCTGCCTTATAAGTACAAGGTCCCTAGTTCAACTCCCAGTAACCACAAACAACAATGCCAGGCAAGGTGACTCATGCCTACCAGCAATCAGTACCACCTGCCACAATGCTGGGCATGGTGGCTCATATCTGTGATCTCAGCACTCAGGAGGCAGAGGCAGGAGGATTACTTGCTGTGAGTTTGAGGCTGAATTCAGGATCAGCCTGAATTAGAAAGTGAGACCCTGTCTCAAAATAAATAAATAAATAAACAAAATAAAATACAGACATTCTAATTCTAGACATGTAAAAATAAATACAGTGGACCCTTGAGTTACAACCAGCCTGACATACAAATAAGTGAGTTATAACCAGAATTTTGGTTCTGATCTACAGCCAAACTCTTGAGTTATAACCCAAATGCCAGCCACTTGTCCTTCCCAGTGGTCTCAGACACAGGTTTAACCCTTACAAGAGTTTTGGAGAAAACATTACAACATCCTTTCCAGTTAACTGAGAAATCCTGGGCAAAGGTCTGTCTAAGGCCACTGAGATATACCTGGAAGAAAATGTGACCTAAAATTATACAAGAGAGACTCTGAAGGCTGTACACAAAACCTTAACCAACCTGAGTTACAACCAGCCCTCGAAAAGAAATTGAGTTTGTAGGTCAAGAGTCCACTGTACACAGGAAAAAAAACATACTTAGAGGAAGAATGTCAATAGTTTAACACTGATGACTTTTTTGTTTTTTGAGACAGGGTCTCCCTATTTAGACTAGCCTGGCCTCCAAATCACTGTGAACCTCCTGCCTCAGCCTCCTACCACTCCCTCCCCTAAACACTCAGATTACAGCTGTGCACCACCACACCTGGCATGGGTGTTTATGTTTGTTTGTTAGAAAAGGACTGAGTATATTTTTTGCTTCTTGAATCTCTGATATTTCAGCAGCATTGAAAAAAGAAAGATAACACTGTTCCAGGAATAAATATGAGCACATGCCCATATATGGTACTACAGGTGCTAAAGATAAAGTCATCACTAAAACTGATGCATCTGAAAAATTAAGAACATGTCTATCAATCTAATAATTATAATTATTAAAGAGACCTATTTATAAAAGAAAAGAAAAATTCATCTATCAGGATTAAATAACAAAGATAAAGGCCATCTAACCTTTCTAACCATGGTATTTGATGTTAAAAATGCCCATGGCAGAGAATATAGCTCAAGGATAGAATATATGCCTTGCATGTACAAGATTTAGGTTCAATCCCCAGCACTGGAAAAAAAAAATTCTCAAGTCTGTCCAAAAAGAATTAGCTATATTAAAACTATCAGTGATGGCCGGGGAGTTAGCTCAGTGGTTTCA
>PVIR01003522.1:75527-88115 GCA_004026965.1 Petromus typicus
AAAAAAAAAAAAAAAACTATCAGTGACTTCAACTACAATTTATTTGATTCAAGTAAAATACAGCAGAACCAGTACAACTCAAAAAAGTTTTCTCCAATCAAAATTCAGGCCACTCTCATCATATCTGATATTATTTGTTATTACCCAGAATTGTCACCTGTGTAAAACAGAATGAAGAGGGATGGTTTGCTACTTCATATGGATGTGATCATTAAGAAAAGAACTGATTGAAATGGATGCAAACATAAATGCACATCTCAAAGGAGCAAACTGATAAATCTAAGCCACAAATCAGGACAATTCCTGAAAAGCAGAATTTATTCAGAAGTCTCCAATCATTTTTTTCCCCATAATTTTAAACATTATTCACTGAATACTAATAATATATACAGATATTGGCTACACACTAAGAAAAGAGTGATATGCATTACAAAATTCACTTTTAGACTGGAGTGGTAATTTAACGCATCGTGGGACCACCCAATATCTGTCCTTCAGCCAGCTTTCCAAGGACACACTAAAAACCATTTCACAGAAGCAAGAGGGGAAAATTATAAACATATGTGTAATTCTAGACATGTAAAAGTAATTACAGACGGAAAAATACACTTGGCTAGAAGATCAGTAAAATAATTTTTTTTTAGGAGAACATGACTAAGCATGTACTTTCTGCTTCTTGAATCTCTGAAATTTCAACAGCACTGAAGAGATACATTTTCAAAAAAAATCATTAGACCTAGGATTGCACTCAAATTAGGCACAGTATGTCAGATAACTGGTACACTATCTGAAATTGCTATGGATGGCATTCTTCTGAATGTACCTGTTTCCCATTTCTCCCTATAATCCATTGTCCTTCTTCCTTAACTAATACTGCCCATGCCTTAGAGCTGGCAGGATACTAGTGGCTCACAGATTACATAAAAATTACCCTTCCTTAAAACTGCCTCAAGACAGAATGGCTTAACAAGCTCTACATTAGTCAGCTTTGAGGGAAAGATGACAGAAAAGGGACACAAGCACAAGATAAAAAAGAAATAGGAACCACTTCTTGTCCATCTCCCTTGCCTTTCCTATCTAAAAAAAACTTGTAGTCCCTTTTTACTGATTAGTCTTTCCAGTTGCTTATAGGGTGTATCAAGCATTACCTATGTCAAAGAATAGTCTAGTGCTTTTGAAAGAATTATACTATTTGTATTCTATAACTGGTCATCCTTTTCAGCAGTAGAAAAATTAAAGATTTTCAGTTCCTATGCATCTATCTTACAGTAACTCAAACATTCTGTATCAGTGATGGAGGAAAAGAAGTGATCCCTATCACAGCCAATGGAAAACTGCTTTTCAACAAAATGACAACAATAAGGACATAAATTCAAAGCAAATAAATAGATTTTTTTCCAGTTTTTAATCAAAAGGACTAGTTTCTATCTAAGGAGGAACTCTCCAGACTATTTCATAAATCATGTTAATATTTTTCACATACCATTTGGTGGTATCAAATTAAAGAGCTGAGTCTGATCAAGATATGATAGGTGGAGCAAGAGCTGAATGGATTGAGAGTCTATAATGGCTTAGATCAAAATATAGCCCTGAAATCTCAGATGTCTGAAAAGTGAATGGATCATGGGGCTCCCATACTCTCCCATGGATCTATCCGTTGGTGAGATGAATAGGTCAATGTGCTGTTAGGAGGTAAGTCCTGGGTGGAGGTGGGTCACTGAGGGTATATGTAACCTGAAAGACTGTTTTTCTTGTTCCCAGCCCTGTCCTTCTCTCTGTTCACTTTATGGCTGCTTTCATTCACCATGCCAATTCTGCCTTGGAGTCAGTCAATCACAGATTCAAACCAGGAGTACAAATAAACCTGTCCCACTCTAAACTGTAAGTGTCAGGTTTTTTATTTCAGTGAAGGGAAAGTGAAGAAAATATTGCAAAATAGATTTATCAATAAGGCTTTCTCTTTTCCAACAAATGTCTTCTACAGTACATGTCTGAAACATTTATTTTGCCCCATTTAAGTGGCACTTCATCACTATATACAGTTCACTGTAATAAAAACAGAGTATGTATGTACTACAAATAAAGAAATAGAACTGTAAATATAGCACATTTAGAGGAAAAGAAAAATGCTGGGTGTAGTGCTGCACGCCTGTAGTCCCAGCACTTGGAGGCTGAGGCCAGGAGAATCACCAAGAGTTTAATCCCTGCCTGGGCTACACAGTGAGTTCACAGCCAGCCTGAACTACACAGCCTTTACAGAGAGAGAGAGAGAGAGAGAGAGAGAGAGAGAGAGAGAGAGAGATATGGACGGACAGACAAGACAGATGGATAGACAGACAAATAAAGAAGTCACAGTTCTGTGCCTCACTGGATTCTGATACATTTATTCCCAATATATCATCATGGAGAATGCAAAATGTTATGGTACATCCTTGCATTTGAGCTCTAATTGTAGTTAATGCTGGTCTGTACCATGGAACATTCGGTAGTTATTCATAAATCCAAGTATAGTATCTGGAATGGTACAAAATAGAGAAAATGAAGTTAGAAACAAAATTTAAAGTAGGAGGACCTTAATTTATTTGATTGCACTATCACTTGCTATGCTGTCCTCCCCACAAAACTTTGCTCCTTCGTCTACAAAGCAGATGTAACAAACACCCATCTACATAGCATGGTTAATGTGAGGTTCAAATGAGTTAAGTCTCAAGGTATTTAATGTTATAAAGCACTCTCTAAATAATCCCAAGTGTCTTTATTTATAATCTCTTCTGTTGTATATTTCATTTATGAAACTGACTAGAGGATAGTCTTTATCCTTATGATTTTATACTTATTTTTCCAGCGCTGGGGATGAAACCCAGGGCCCCATACATGATAGGAAGGGCTCCACTAATGAACTATGCTCCTGGACTTCATTCCCTTTTGGAGGTGGGGGAGATAGTTTATCACTATGCTGACCAGGAGTCCCTCAACCTCACAATTCTCCTGCTTCAGTCTTTAAGCAGCTGAAATTACTGACAAGCACCAAGACCAGGTGAAAAATGTTATACTGCTAACAAAACAAAACATCCTCAGGTTATTTCTTCCTATATACACTGTGCTGTCTGTCACTGGTTGTGCCAAAATTTTTTACTGAAGCATGGAACAATCTGAGAAAAATTAAACTGCGTTCCCTATAATCGCTTTGCTGTAAAAGATATTTATATAATGAAGACAAAAGTAAAAAAGAGAAATTAAGATATTTTATGGCATTCAAAGTCTATTTTTGAAACTCCTAAGAATACAAGAGTTTTGAGAGTAAATCTTTAGTATCTTTTCTGTTTCCTTGATAGAAACAACTGACTTAGAAGTTTCTTAAACTCCTAAAGAGTTTACTTAAAATCCATGTACATCATAAATTTTATCTCTAAGGAAAAAAGATCTCCACACAAATATTAAAAGTCTAATCAATGATATGCATGCTAAAATACTTAAGGTTGAAATGCAGTGACAGCTGCTACTTATTTTAAAATGCAGCAACAAAAGATGAAATGATGAAATCCAGATGGTAGGTTCATGGGTGTTCACACGTACAACTCCTTCAATTTTATTCTATGTTTGAAAATTTTTATAATGAAGTGTGAGGGAGACAGACTAGCTGGTTAAGAAGTACGGATGATTAGGAGAACAAAAGACATGGGACTCTCTGTGAGGCTGAGGCAGGAGGATGAGAAATTCAAGCCCAGCCTGCACAATATATTAAGACCTTCTCTCAAAATAAAAACTAATATAGGACTGGGGTTGTAACACAGTGTGAAGGTCTTAGATTTAATCCTGGGGAAGGAAAGGAAACTAAGAAATTGCAATTTTTTAAAATTATGATTTGAAAAAAGGAAAAAAAAAAAGCTGAGCTAGGGAAGTAGCAGAACAGTGTAACATTTGCCTAAGCATTGCAGGAGGCCTTAGGTTTGACCCCAGATCTACATACAAAAAAACAAAGAAGAGGCAGAGATAATTATACCACTAGAGGATACAAACAGTTACATGCACATCAAAATTAAGATTACTGACAAAGGATAGAACAGCTGAAATCTCTGAATCAGACATGTTGGAGAAATTTACAATTATAGTCATTAATTCCACAAAAATCTAGATGAGACAACAATATAAAATTAATAAATTAACAAAACCCACAGAAAAAAGGTACATCCAGAAATTAAAAGAATAAATATAATGAAAAAAAAAAAGTATGTGGCAAAACTACAGGTCTTTGCAGAACCAAGAAAAGTGGATGCTAAAGATAAAACGGAAAATATTAAAACTTATAATGATTAAATTTCATTTTATAATGCCTACAAAAGGGTATATATAATCACATGTATTACTTCCATATTCAGTTGTTCTAAGACTTACCAAAAATGTTTTTAAAATCTTTTATTTTGAACATATATTATTCTCCTATATCAACACCATTGATAATCTCTCCATTTCCTTTTTTCATTAGATAGCGTGCCAGTGGTTGCATTTTCTTCCTTGTTAACCATGTTATTCCATAAATGAACACTAATGGGTTGGATGTCTGAGACAATTTTTACACCACTACATCAACTGTGTAGAATCCAACTTAATAAGCTGTATTCTTAGCAATAGTTGCATTCTCAGTATCCCCTGAGAAACAAACCACTTTCTCAGATTGCTCAAATGGTCTCCTCCTATGTCTTTTAAAATACCTCAAAGATGCCTAAACATATAATCAGTATGGGGAATGTGGGGGACAGAGAAAATTAACATATTGCTGAAGACATAACAAACTTAAGTGTAAAATAAAGCAGAAGACTAGAGAATAGGTGAAGGATGAACAATATAAGCCCAGAAAATAAAATAAAGTTCAAACCAAAACTAAGGGAAAACTAAAAAACATTAACGTTTCAATTTTTTAAAATGTAAATAAGGGCGTGGTGGCTCACGCCTGTAATCCCAGCACTCGGGAGGCAGAGTGCTGGGATTATTAGAGAATTTTAATAAAATAAAACATATACCTGTAATTTTTCCCTATGCAAAGAATTCTATTGAGAATGTGCAAGCACTATTTATATAACACTAATTGCCTTACAAATAAGGTGAAAGAGAACAACAGCAAAATAAAAAGGTAGAAGATTAGAAAGAGGTACTTATACTATCTCTATAAATACTTCTTTATGTTGTTCTCTGAAGTAAAACATCTTTTATTTCAAGGAAAACTGCTTTATCATTTTTTTCTTTTGCTGCTTCTCTCAAGGAAAAACAGAGCCTACCCCAAAATCAAAAATTTACTTCTGTTTTCTCCTAAACATTTTACAATTTTACCTGTTATATTTTGGTCTATGATTCATTCCAAGTTAACTTTTGAATCAAGTATAAACAGGTACCCAACTGCATTCTACTTGTCCTGGCATCATTTGCTGAAAAGATTGCTCTTCCCCTATTGAAGTAGTAATATCAACTAATGTAAGGGTTTTGTAGTTACCCTTACAAACAACTGGCTGACCATAAAACCAAGGATATAAGACAGGTGAAGTGGTAAGGGCAGCACTCTGGAAAAACAGGGACAGAGGATCACAAATTAAAGCCCAACTTGGGCAATTTAGCAACTTAGCAAGAACTCAGAATGAAAAATTTTGAAAAGTGATAGATACGTAGTTCAATTCAAAAGCTCTGGATTCAAGCCCAGTGTTTAAAGAAAAAATGGGGAAGGGTTGAAACCTCAATTCTATTCCACTGATCTGTATGTACAACCTTAGGTCAATACCACATCTTCTTCACATACCTTTGTAATAAACTCAAAAATTGGGAAAAGTGGATTCCCTCCAACTTTTTCCTTCCTCTTTTAAGACTGTTTGGCTATTCTGGATCTCGAGTATGCCCATACAAATTTAAGGTTCAATGTGTCACTTTGTAGGAGAAAAAATGAAAAATAAAAAGGCAACTGAGACTATGATAGCAATTACCAAAAAATGTATGGATGAATGAGAGTACAACTTCTATCTTAATATTAAGACTCCAACCCATAAAGAAGGATTCTTTCCAATGATTTTGATCGTGTTTATTTTGGTTCCACAACATTTGTGCTTTCAACATGCAGGCCTTGCACTTCTTTTATGAAATTTACTACTAAGTAGTAGGGTCATTGTGAAGATCGCACAGATATGGAAAAATATGTTTTCAACAATATCTAAAAACAAAAGCCCTGCCTAAAATTAGTCTTTGGTTGATCCCAGGGTACATTAGAGATTGTATATTTTCAAAGACAAACACATGCATCCTGAGTGTGAAGGCATTAAACAGATCAACTCTGGGGGAAAAAAAAAAATCACTATTTTCTAACATTTCTTATTAGCTATCACTATCATATAATGGAATTCTAAGTAAATGAAAAGCACATTGGAAATTTTGAATAAAAAAAATCTGATTAAGCTTAAAAATGTTAGATTAGGAAATCTAACTCACAAATAAAACAAATTAAAATTAGAACAAAAAAAAATCCTCTAACATCCTAGAGAAAAACATCAGCTTCTACATCTATAAACTTGTGTCAGAAGAATAAAATCATTTGAAATTTTCAGTATTTCCTGAAGACTTAAATGATTCCTTTTACCTACACAGCTCATACCTTGTAGGTGGTGGAGGACAAAAGTTCCTTTGTTGAACAAAAGAAGATACCAACATATCTCTCTCAAGTTATGTTGGTCAGGTGTGCAATTAAAATTTGTCTTGGGCACAGCAATGCCTTGAAACAATAGACAAGATGTAAATCAGGTGCATAAAGGGAAAAAATTAGTAATATATAATGCAATAATAAAAATACAGTATTTGTGAGTGAAAAATAAAAGAAAGGAACACACCTCACAATTCAGCTGTGATTAGTTGACTGAAGCACCACTCTCAATATAAAGACACAAGCACTGAGTTTTGCTTTTTTTTTTTTTTTCTATAGTCCTATGATCAAATTCAGGGCCTTGAGCAGGCTGGTCATGCAATCTACCACAGCTTTATGTCCCCAGCCCAGAGTTACACTTTAAATACAGCCCTGAGTTACACTTTGGATACTCTCTCTAAAGCTATCTACACATTTCACATTCTTAGATTCAATCTAAGAAATGAAAGCATTTTGGGGGAAAAAATTATTTCTTGCCATTATTCAGAAAACAATACAGCACAACTATTTACAGAGTACTTACATTGTATTAAGTATGATAAATAGTATAATCTAGATATGATTTAAAATAATGAAGATGTGTACCAGTTATATTTAAGTACTATATTTGTTCTTCTTTTTAGAGGCACTAAGATTGAACACTCAGGGCCTTAACACTGAGCTCCACCCTATCCCTTTTATAAAATTTTTAGTTTTGAGAGAAAGTTTTGCCAAGTTGCCAGGCTGGGCTTGAACTTGCAATCCTCTTACCTCAGCCTTCCAGAGTACTAGGATTATAGATGTACACCACCAGGTCTGGCAATACTATATCATTTTATAAAAGTCAGTGCAGAAAAGTTAACTAACAATGCCAAGAAGTGGGAGCCAGGTGGGCACGTGCCTGTAATCCCAGCACTTGGGAGCCTGAGGTAGGGGCATCTCTGCATGTGTGAGCACAGCCTGACTATAAAGCTGAGTTAAAGCCCAGCCTTAACTACGTAGTGAGACTTTGTCTCACCAAACAAACAACAAAAACCCAAAACAAAACAAAAAACCAGATAAGTGAAAGTTATAACCTAGGTAGTTCCAGAAGAGTGAATCCAGTAAAAACATTCATTTTACTTCTAAAGAGGTATGCATTATCTCTACATGATAAGAACAGGACCATGTGAAACAAACAGCCCCACTTAAAATTCTTTATATTAGGACTAAGGGTGATGGCACAAACCTATCATCCCAGTTGCTACTCAGATAGCTGAGGCAAGAAGAACAAAAGTTCAAAGTCAGCCTGAACAACTTATAGAGATTATGTCTCAAAATAAATTTTTAAGAAGGTCTGAGGTTGTTGATCAGCAGTAGAGTGCTTGCCTAGCACGTTCAATGCCCTGGATTCAACTGTCAACAAAACACACACACAGAAGAGTTTCATCAGGTTAACAGTTGTATCTCTCAGTCCACTATCCATAATGAAGATCCTACCTCAATTCTATCTCAAGTATAATTTTATCCCCTATTCTCCAGGATGCTAGAAGTTTCTAAAGACCAAATGACTCTGAAAAAAGGTCAAAGTGAGACACTGGAAATGGGATAGGTAAAAGTCTGTACATTAAAATGTGGATTTCCCTATCCCCTCCCATTAGATCATCAATTCTGCTCCCACAATACATACCTCTGCTCTAGGAAGCTCCAAATTGAACAATGCCACCTACTCTCCAACCAGAAAATTTGCAAAAAATGACTAATTCAAAAGAATAACTTCATAAAAATAAACTATGCAGGGAAAAGAAAACTTCAAAAATAACTATCACTGGTGTCTTCACATAAAATTAAGAAAACAGTGCAACCATGAAACAAATAGTACACTACAAAATTAGAGCAAACAAGATCTTGAAAATTAAAACACGATAGCAGAAATTAAAAACAATTTAGCAATTACAGAAATTCTATTATGTACACACTTAAAAGAATTTTAATATGTCCACACAAAAACTTATACATGACTGTTCAGAAGAAAATTATTTATACTATTTAAAACTGGAAACAGTTCACAAAGGTCCAGCAACAGATGAATGGACGAGCAAATGTGTACTACCCATACAAAGCAATACTACTTAGCCATAAGAAGAAATGAAGTAGTGACTCACGCTGTAAGGGTAAACCTTGAGAGCACCACAATGGGAACTTTTTGAGAGGCAAAAACAGAGGCTATACATCATACATTTTCATTCATGTGAGATGTCTGAACATCCACAGAAACATAAAATAAATTAGAGGGCCGGAGATTTAGCTCAGTGGTTCCAGCACCTGTCTTACAAGCACAAGGACCCGGGTTCAATCCTCGGTAACCACATATAATACTGGGCGTGGAGACTCAAGCCCAGCAGCAACCAGTACCATATACCACAGTGCTGGGCGTGGTGGCTCACGCCTATAATCCCAGCACTGGGGAGGCAGAGGCAGGAGGATTGCTGTGATATGAGTTTGAGGCTGAGCTCAGGGCCAGCCTGAACTACAAAGCTAGACCCTGCCTTAAAAAAAAAAAAAAAAACCCTAAAAATAAATAAATAAAAAAAAAAATTAGTGCTTTCCAGAGGCCAGGGGAAAGAGTGAATGAGTACATGCAAAGTTTCTTTTTGAGATCATGAAAATGCTCTGTAATCACTGATTCTGGTTGGATAACTCTACGAATAAATTACCACTTTGAGATAAATTTTAGCCATGTATGGGGATACATAATTCCAATTCCAGCACTCTACAAGCTGGAAGAGGAGAACTGTGAGTTCAAGATCATCCTGGGCTATACAGACAGTACCAGACTACTCTGGAATCTATATCAAAAAACTGTCCCCAATGGGGCCGGGGAGTTAGCTCAGTGGTTCCGGCGCCTGTCTTGCAAGCGCAAGGGCCCGGGTTTGATTCCCCGGTAACCACATAACAATACTGGGCGAGGAGACTCACGCTCAGCAGCAACCAGCACCACATACCACAGTGCCGGGCGTGGTGGCTCACGCCTGTAATCCCAGCACTTGGGAGGCAGAGGCAGGAGGATTGCTGTGATTTGAGGCTGAGCTCAGGGCCAGCCTGAACCACAAAGCGAGACCCTGTCTCAAAAAACCTAAAAAAAAAAAAAAACTGTCCCCAAAAATGGAGCAGGAAGATTACATTTATGATGTATGAATTTATCTCAAAAAAAAACAAACTTTAATTTGAGACGGTGAGTATACAGCTCAATGGTAGAGCACACGCCTAGCAAGACCCTGGGTTCAATATCTAACACTGAAGAAAAAAAGAAGGAAGATTAATTTTTTTAATTCTGAAAAGCTGAAGCATAATGTTAAAGAAATCTCAAAGAAAACAGAAAAAAGGACCAATAGATCAAAAATAAGAGAGAAAAATATACATAAGTTCAAAGCATAAGTCCATAGAGATCAACATTCTTATTAAGTAGAGAAAGAAAGAGAGAGAGAGAGAGACAGAGAAAGAAAGAAAAGAAAGGAAAGAAAAGCAAGGAAGCAAGCAGGCAGGCAGGCAAGAAAGAGGGCAAGAAGGCAAGAAAGCAAGCAAGCAAGCTCACTCCCCCAAGTTAAGGAAATAAGTTGCCAGACCAAAAAGAACCACAGAGTGTTGAACACAAGTCTTGAGTTCACATGAAAATTTATCAAGCAAGTTATGATTTTAAACCCTGAGAACACATGATTTTACAAGCCTCCAGGATGGGAAAATCAGGTCATATGTGAAGGATTACTAATTAGAATGGTTTCATACTACCAGAAGTAATTCTGGGAACAAGAGTGATAATATTCAAACTCTGAAGGAAAATTGTAGGCAATCTATAAGCAAGTTGTCTTGATCCAATCCAACCACTCTATTCTTCTAAAAGATTACAGAAGACATTTCCAGACATGCAAGATCTAAATAACAACCTTCAAAAAGCTAAGAGAAGACATACTTCATCAAGTAAAAGAGAAATACCAAGAATGATAGAAACTGACCACATGGAGAATAAGTGTAATTCAAAAGAAAGGGCACACAGGATTCCTCAACAAGATGTTGAATATCTCAAAATAAGAGACTACAGGCCTTGGATTTAGCTCAGTGGTTTCAGTGTCTGCCTGGCAAGCACAAGGTCCCAAGTTCAATAATTCCCAACAGCACATATCACAATGCCAGGCACAGTGGCTCACGCCTGTAATCCCAGCACTCTGGAGGCAGAGGCAGGAGGACTGCTGTGAGTCTGAGAATAGCCTGAGCTACATAGTGAATACTGCAGGATTTGACAGGGAATGGCCTCATGAATGACTGAGGTGTAAAATGAGATCATCATTACATAGAGAGAAGAGGTGAGAGGTTATCTTAAGAGAATTTCTAAGATGATGATCATGTGTACTTTTTTGACCTTTAAAAGTGAGTCCACTATTGCTCTACTCCAAAAACTGTACTTGTTTTATATTTCTCTATATTTCAGAATGTTTTCATCAAAATAAATTACTTATAATTATACATTAATTTATATTATAAGTTAGCATAGATAAAACAGATTTGAAAAATCTTTGGGAGCACTGTGAGGAGAAAACAATAGGTGAATAGAAAACTGCAAATTTTTTAAAAAGAACTTTAACCTTCTAAAAAATAATGAAAACTGGGGCTGAGGATATAGTTCGGTGGCACCACATCTGCCTGACAAGCATAAGGTCCTGAGTTCATTCTCCAATACCACAAAAATAATAATAATAATAATAATAATAATAATGAAAACAAAGTAAGGAAACAATTATGGTATATTATTTGGCTGGGCAGTGAACAATACTTATTTAGTTATAATGAAAACACCGCTTACTTAAAATTTCAGAATTGGACTATTGCAGGGAGGGAAAGTGGAAAATATAATGAAAAAAAGCAAAGTATAGCCACTAGTGTTCCTACTATCTACAGATACTTCTATTTTAATAGCATGCATTTCTTTAAACAAAAACAGGAATAAAAAGTATGTGCTATTTTGTAATCATCTATGACAAACAAGCTCTAAGGTGGTCCCCTACCCGGTCATCAACATTTACACTGTGTACTTGCCCATGTATATGGGTTGGACAGATCATAAGCACAGATTACAAGTCATTCTCATGATGTCACATAATCTTGCCAACAGATTACTGCAGAGAACTCAACTCACTTCAGTGGCTTTATGAAATGGTCATCTTGAGAAACACTACAGGACCAGGAACAAATGGTTGCCCTAAAAGCTACAGCAATCTTTACAAGTTGAAGACCTCCTTTTAAAAGACCAAATGATCTCTGGTAATAAAACAGCATTGGTGCAAATATGCCATAAAAAAAGATCAACAGGTCCGGGGATTTAGCGCAATGGTTCCGGCGCCTGTCTTGCAAGCGCAAGGGGGACCCGGGTTCAATCCCTAGTAACCACATACCTATACTGGGTGTGGAGACTCATGCCCAGCAGCAACCAGTACCACATACCACAGTCCCGGGCGTGGTGGCTCACGCCTGTAATCCCAGCACTGGGGAGGCAGAGGCAGGAAGATTGCTGTGATATGAGTTTGAGGCTGAGCTCAGGGCCAGCCTGAACCACAAAGCGAGACCCTGTCTCAAAAAACCTTAAAAAAAAAAGAAAAGATCAACAACCTAAGTGATCTCGTTTGATTTTTCCCCAGTTAAGTTTCACAGGGAAGAACTCAACCCAATCAACACTTTAATCACAGCCTCTACATACTGACTACAGACCCTAAGCAGAGGACACCGCTCTGCCATTCTCAAACTCTTGCTCCCCACAGAAAAATGCAAGACAAAAAATATACACTGCTTGGGCCGGGGAGTTAGCTCAGTGGTTCCGGCGCCTGTCTTGCAAGCGCAAGGGCCCGGGTTTGATTCCCCGGTAACCACATAACAATACTGGGTGTGGAGACCCACACCCAGCA
>PVIR01003523.1:0-87885 GCA_004026965.1 Petromus typicus
GGACAGCTAGGAAGACCAGCAGGGACGGCCAACCAAGGTGGCCCTCAGCACAGCCCCAACACATTGCACTCCAGAGACCCTCAGAGAGCAGTCCTTGCTCCCGGCGGCGGCGGCAGCAGCAGCAATTCCTAAGGAGACCCAGGACCCTGGAAAAGTGCCCCAGGGGCCCTGAAGGATGGTGGGAAGACCAAGGAGGCTGAGCCCTGGGGTGCAGATTCAAGAGTGAAATGCGTATCTTCTTGATCCCCCACTCAAAGCTGAGACGAGGCCACAGGTGAGTGAGATGAAATCTCTGCCCCGCCAGGAGCTCAGGCAAATAGGGTCAGCAGTCTGGCATTACAGACCCCACGAGAAGGGCTCGAGCTTACTCTGACAGTGATGATTTTATCCTGCTGACCAAAGGCAGAGACCCCAAGAGGAACATGGGTAACAGCCATGAGCGGGCTGTCTGTAGGAAGAACTAAGCAGAAGGGCCCCTTGAGCTGCCACCCTCTTGCTCAAGACCAGCTCCGAAGCCCAGCCCATTCCCACCAGCTGGGCAGCAAGGGCAGGGGAGTGACTAGCTTGTCTCCAGCTCTGGCCTAGCATTGGTTCCATCTGCTTTTCAGCCACAGTTAGAAGGCAGAGGATACCACTGCCCAGGCCCGGGGAGGGAGGCCCCACACATCTGTCTGCATCTCTGCACCTCCCACCTCGAAGCCTGAGCACTGTGGACTGAGCCCCCTTTCAACTTCTGAAGCTTAGCCTCGTGAGTGAGTGGGGGGAATGCAGGACTTAGACCGGAGCTCAGTTGATGATCTGACAACAACATATTTCTATTGCCAGTCTTATATAAATTTTTGCTTTATTCAATAAGAAAGTAATCATCCAGCTTGACAAAAGTGTGCAACTCTACTTTTTGTACCTCTACCAATCCCAATTTTTATGTCACCTCTCTGCTCACTGAGGCATCTGAGTCTGTAGCCCATGGCTGGGACCCTCCAGCTACCTTCCCTGCAGAGACAGGAAGAGGATCGGGGGCCAGAGTCAGCAGTGTCGGGTATGCAGGTCACACTGCGGGAGCTGGGCAGAGGGTGGTGACTGGCACTCATAGGACTGCACCCCGAGCGTTTGCATTACACCTGCCGCCCGCGCTCTAAGCCTCCTCAGATCCAGGCTGCAGCTGCTCCCTGCCCTTCTGGGCCCTGGTCTCTGCCCTGCTCTCCTCATATTCCCCTGTTCTCACACCAACGCAGAGGCATCTCCACCCCCACCCCTGGACGGAGGAAAGAGCCACAGCCAGCCGCAGGGACCCTGCGGCCTCTCTGCTCGTTTGCATGGTATTTGTAGGATAATTACTAATGGCACAGATCATTTTTATTAGCTGAGCTGTCTGCATTAAAATGATAGATTTTTTTTTATTAAAAACATCTGAGGGAGCTGCCATCGCAGTAGGAGAAGGATAATTTTCCATTTAGTTTAAGAGCAGATGGTACCAAAACGCTCAATGGAAATAAATAGAGGCTGGGCTGAAGCACTGG
The DNA here is from genome assembly GCA_004026965.1 of Petromus typicus. NCBI lineage: Eukaryota > Metazoa > Chordata > Mammalia > Rodentia > Petromuridae > Petromus > Petromus typicus. Next base: position 1,521 of record PVIR01003523.1, read on the forward strand.
GTAAATGTACCTAAAATTCTCTGGGCTGCTTCAAGCCTCTTGCCCTGGTCTGGCCCAGCCCTTCTGCAGGCCCACTCAGACCGGAGAAAGGAACCTGCTCCCAAACCAGTGGGCAGAGTCCAGACCCTAGAGGCTGTGGGCTGGAGAGCACGTGCAGATGTGTAGGAGTTCACCCCAGAACTCACGGCGCTGATGGTGCTCAGGCAGCCAGAGCTCACAGTGTCAGAAAGCGGGGTGGGGAGAGACAAAGAGCATTCCGCCACAAAGCGATGGTCCAGGTGGGAGGCTCTTACTTGGCTGCTGCAGACCTCAGCGTTGGGTCTGAACAGCGAGGACTTTGGACCAGCTGCAACTCCCACAGTGGATTCGGATGGGAAGGAGTTTTGTTTTAAAAGAAAAACCATTTTAGCAATCAAGTCATTAGCAAACACTGTGCAGTATGGAACTACCAGGTGGGAAGTGGTCCCAAGGCTTGTTCAGCAACAGTGTTTTCTGCTCTGTGGACTGTTGTCATCTGAAAAAGTCTTCCCACTCACTTAGTCACTCTGCAAACATTCCCAGACTATCTGCCTTGTCTCTGGCCCTGGGCTGCAGGCTGGTATCCAGAGAGAAAAGACCATCTCCCACTGAAGTTGCAGGAAGTGATGAATTCTAGTGGAATTAGATATGTAGATTTTCCTTCATTTTTACTGATGTATAGATTTTCTTTAGTTCTTTCTGATTTTCTGTTTTCAAAACTTACATCCACTGAGCATATTTCAATGTTTTTTTTAAACTAATGAACTATTAATGACAGAGTCCCCTGACTTTGGCATAATAGGTGTTCCATAAGTGTTTATTGGAAGATGGTGTTCATGCCAATCAAAAGGTGACCCCAACTCTCGGCTCAGGAAGATTTGAGAGGTTGGAGGCAGAATGAGTCCCCAAGGTCACCTGTTCCCAAGTCTGTAATGCTCTTCCAGATACGAACCCCTTTCTTTCAAGTTGTTCCTCAGAAGCCCAGAGATAGGAAGAAGAGGTGGACAAAGAGTATGTTGCGAAGAAATAGGATGACCTCAAGCCCTGAGACCCCCCACCTTAGAGTTCCTGGAGTTCTAAGGAACTTGATATAAAAACTGTGATCTTGGGCCAGGGATTTAGCTCAGTGGTTCTGGCACCTGCCTTGCAAGTGCAAGGGCCCAGGTTCAATCCCCAATAACACTTACAACAATGCTGAGTGTGGAGACTCATGCCCAGCAGCAATCAGAACCACACTCCACAGTGCCAGGCGTGGTGGCTCAGGCCTGTCATCCCAGCCTTTGGGAGGCAGAAGCAGGAGGATTGCTGTGAGTTCAAGACTGAGCTTAGGGCCAGCCAGAACTACAAAAGTGAGACCTGTCTCAAAAAACAAACAAACAAACAAACAAAAAACTGATTTTGCTGCTACCACACACACACACACACACACACACACACACACACACACAAGCACACAGATACACACTTTTCAAACACAGCAGAGGCAGAGAGAAGTCATACATGACTCAGCAGCTGAACCAGATCATAGCCACAGCTTGCCCTAGAGGCACCTGCTTAGCCTTCACTGGTCTAACATCCATCATGTGATTCCTGTGGCTGTGGGGAAAGGGGGTCACTGCATCCCCTAGACCACGTCAGATACTATCAGAGCACTATGGATTATAAAAGGATAAAAGCATTTAATCATACTAAGATGACAGTCCCAGAAGCCCCTCCTGTTTCTTTTTTTTATTGAGTTTATTGGTCCATTTTATACATACATTGTGATCACATTCAACGCTGAGAATTTGTACCTGTACATGACACATCTTGATTCTCACTTTTCCCATTCCCTTGCTGCCTCTACAACCCCTTACGCCCTGTATATGCATAAGCTTTGCTTCTCCTCCTGTTTCTATACCATCAATGCTCCTGTATTTATGTCACCTTGTCTGGAACATGGAGATGACATATTTTTTCCTAGAAGCAAACAAAGTCTTTTCCAACCTGGACTCAACAATGGGAAGCCGGGGGACCAGCCTCTGCCCTTATCAGCTGTGTGCCCTTTGACAAGCACCTGCTACGTGGTTTATAACTAAAACGTTCCCAAAGCCTCATGTGCTCAAAGGTGGGGCTTTGGGACTATGACTGGATTGTGGGGTCTTATAGCTGACTTTCCGTTAGGAGGTGGGGTCTGGCTGGAAGAGGCGGGCCCCTGGGGGTGGCCTGCAAAGGTCCACCTCCCTCTCCACACCTCCCTTTGCCCTCTGCTTCCTCCACTAGGCCCTTCCACTGTGCCCTCCTTTGGAACCAGCCAATTATGGACTGAAATGTGAGCCAAGATAAACCAAGATAAAAGTTGGATTCTTTTTCCCAGAGAAAATGAAAATGACTAAGTCACCTCTTATCTCCGAGCTTCTGTTTGCTCAGTTTAAAGGAGTAAGAGAGACCAGGCGCGCCAAAGAGGTCACTTGCCTGCCGACTGTGGTCTGCATGGAGAAGGGCTGAAAATCAGGATCCCAAGGCCACCTCTGAGCTCAGTAGGACAGTGGTGAGACCTCTTTTGCCTTTCCCAAGACCCATCAGTCCAACCTGGAGTCACAGCTCCCTGGGGATCTGGTGCCACAGGCATCGCCAAGCCTGCACCTGAAGATTCCTGGGGCTTCCATGGAATCTGGACCCCCAGGCTCCAGCCCTCTCCCATACAGGTCTTCCCCTGCTTCATCTGGCTCAAGCTAAAGGGTCCTCCAGGCAGAGGCTGAGGTCGGAGAGCCCCAGTACCCCAGCTGCTGCCGCTCCATGGACTGGGACACAGTCATGTGGCAGCATGTGAAGGAGCATGCGGCTCTCAGGCTGACCTTACTCCATACAGGGAGTGTGCACTCCTGAGAAAATTGCACCAAATTGAATTTTTATAAATGGAATCCTATTTCAGCAATGATTTACAGCACAATTTCTGAGACACTTTATCTTTATACTAGAGTAATGTTCTTCAAGTTTTCTCTTTAGAACTCTGCTTCCTGTCAGAAGTACGGACAGTGACACAGAGGCCACCAGGTCTGGCTGTTTCATTGCCAGTGGAGAAACTGAGAAAGAGAAGGAGGCAAGGACTAGCCCGTGTGGCTAGGAGGTCTCAGAAGCTTTTATCCTCGAAAGTGCATCATAATGCCATTTCCCATCAGACCACAGAATGGGATTGATGTCATCCTTACTTGGCCAATGAAAAGAGAAACTGAGGTTCGAGGTAGATTAAAAACTGACACAGTGGCACCCACTAGTGGTAAGCAGGTGCTCTGAACCCTCCAGGGACCTCCATCACCCATGTGTCCTGTCTACAAGTGTCTCTGTGACCAGGCCCCTCCCCACTCTCTGTCTCACCTTTCTCTCACCTACCCACCTGAAATCTCAGTGCTTCTTTTTTAAATTCTCAAAGCAGACACCCCAGGGCCTTTGCATTTGCTGCTCCCTCTGCCTAGAATGAGCTTCTCTCTCAATTTCCCTTTGCTGGATTTTCACTCAGGTATCACAGCTCATAACTCACACCACCAGAAGGTCTCACCCTCCCAACTACCTACACCCTTTCTATCATATTTCCTTATTTTCTTCATGGTACTTGTGCATCTTTGAACTTATTTATTTAATGTCTTGGTCTGTTTTCTGTTGCTATTACACTAGCTGACCAGGTAATTTATGAACAATAGAGGTTTGTTGCACTCATGGTGCCGGAGGCTAGGAAGTCTAATAATTGTTATGTTACTGCATCCTAATGTGGTTGAGGGTGTCAATGGAAAGACAAGTCAAGCAGGCTACAGAGAGCTCATTTTTAATCCATTCCTCACTAGCCAGTTACCTCCTAAGTCTCACCTCTCACTGAGGCCTTGAGGATTAAGTTTCCAACATGTGAGACCTGGGGGACGAAAGCCAAAGCAGCATATTCATTGACATCTCCCTCACTAACGTATCAACTCTGTGAGGCAGGGAGACCCCCAGCATCCTCCAAACCCCATGGGAATGTAGATGTTCAGAAATGCTCACAGAATAAACAAATACAGGGGCAAATGTGGGATTTTAATTTAATTCTACACAACTGTGAAGCCCAGAGATCTTGCCACTGCACAAAGAAAATCCTTTTTCTACATCTCTTAAAACTTGGCAAATAAAAACTCAATACTCATTTGGAATTTTTTTTTTCTTAAAAAATGCCTGGTATGCACCAGGAGACTCTCATTCAGACCCAAAAATCCAGCTCCAGAAATAACACTTGCTCTTAGAAACCTGGAGGTCCCTTTCAAGGAAGGAACAGAAGACTTGTTCCCCAAATTTTGCCTGTGACCAGGTTCAGAAACCCAGTCCACACAGCCAGGGAATGAGTGAATCATAACTCACAGAATGGGCCCACAATGTCTGTGCAAGAAGCTTCTCAGAGTTCATAATAACATCATCAGCCCCTTTTATGCATCCCAAAGGGTCATGGCTGAATAATGGTCAAAAAATCAGGGCAAGAGGCCTGGAAAAAGACGGGCTCTGTGCCGTGGAGAGAAGAATCACAGGATCTGGGGTTCACTCCTGAGACAGAAACCATGGCAACCACTGAAAACCAGACAACCAACACTGACTCTGTGAGACAGGAACATGTAGACCCATTTTTTAGAACAGGAAGTGAAAGTTCAAGGAAGATAGCGGTGGCCCTCCCGCCATCCACCAGATTAGGAATCAAACCTTCATCATTAGAAAATGTCACTCTCTTATCCCTGGTAAGATTCCTCATTCTGAAGTCTACTTTGTCTCATGTGAATGGAGCCAACACTCTTAAAATTAACATTTGTATGATAGATGTTTTCCCTTCTTTTACCTATTTAAAATGACTTTCTCATAGATGAAAGAGTTTAGTCTTAATTGTTTTTCATGTCTGGAAATCTTTGCCTTGTACTTGAATATTTAGACCATTTATTTCCACAAGTCGTTGACATGTTTGGCTTAAATTTCTCATCTTAATATACGTTTTCTGGTTGTGCTGTCTTTTTTTAATACCTTTTCCTCTTTCCTTGCCTCCTATTGGATTATTTTGTAGTACTCCATGGCTTATTAGCAATATTTCCTTGTTTTATATTTAGAGATTGTTCTAAAGTTTCAAATAGGTATCTTTAATTGGTTAAATTTAAAACAGTACTCAGATTTCTTCCCCCTTCCTACTATTATCATCATACATTTTCTTTCTATCTGCAGTATAAATTCACAAATCAAATTACCTTTTAAAGAAATTTTTAAGTGAGGGGGAACCCTTAAACTCACTGATATTTCTACCATTTCTAAAACTCTCTGATGTATGCAAATGTATGCAGAGGTACATACATTCAGTTTTACAACCAGTATTATTTTTGTTTGGCCTGAAGAACTTCCTTTAACATTTTAACATTTCCTATTTTGTAGATCTTTCTTCTTTCAGCTTCTATACATCTGGGGGAAAAAAAACTTCCATTATGCTTAACTTTTGAAGGATATTTTCAATAGATACAGAAATCTCAGTAGATGGAATTTCCATCACCTTCTGACTTGCATAGTTCTGTTCAAGAAGTCTGTGATCACTTCAAGCATCCTCTGATTCTATTCTCCCGTTGTTTTGACAGTTTTTTCTTTGTCATTGTGTTTTAGAAATTTATAGTGATATATCCTGGTGTGTGCATGTGTGTGTGTCTGTTAAGAGTTTGTTGCATTGTTTTAATGTGTAGTAATATTGTTTCCATTAAACTTGAAAAGTGTTTTGTTCTTCCTTTCATCTGAAATTCAAATTACAAGAAGTTTTCGCTTCCACCTCACCCTGCCTGTGGAGGTGCGTGGGGGGATGGAGTAGAGTTCTGGCAACAGCAGAACTACCCCAGGGATGCCACAGTAACCCTGCGTCACCCACACCCTGGCAGCCCTGCCTTTACCCCACCCATCTGCACCCCCTGGAGAAGTGACCTGTGATGTCAGTCAGTACTCACCTTTTAGGTCAGAGTACAGGCTCACACGCTTTCTAAATGGAAGTTTTCAGGTAGAGCTTTATGACCTTTTCCCAAAAAAACAAACTTTTATTTCTTCCCTTGTAACTACACACAACATTTATGGGGTAATATCACAGGCTGGGGATTTTACCAAGCCCAGGAAACAAGGTAATGTATTTTATATTTTCAAGAACCCCAGGTATAAACCACACCTGACCAATGGGAAGCTGGGGCTCAGAGACAAGAAAGAACTCCACGTCCACACAGCAGGTCAGGAAGGAGCTCAGAGTCCAGCCCAATTTTTGACTCTGAAGCCTGGGGTATTTGTTATTTATCTCTCGGAAGGAGATCAGAAGGGGGGCTGTGTGCAGTCTCCCCTCGGGCTGCCCTTCCCTGGCCTAGAATCAGTAAGGTGGGAAACACAGAAGCAGGACAAGGCAGAGAAGACAGAAGTATCTTTTAGTAGCTCTTTTTGTTCTGCTTCTAAAAGAAAATGTGTCCTTTAGATGATTAGGCGATATTGAAGACAAAAAAGAAAGTAAAAGTCACACTGTGTCCCTGACACCCCCATGGACCTGGGACTGAGGCCACAGTGGTCCCTGAGTGATTGTCCTTCATGGAAAAGCTGGCCTCTCAGACACACCTCACTCTCAGAAGATCTCACAGAATTACCTTTTGAACAGAAATAAATACCGAGACCAGGACTGTGACCCCAGGAAGAAGTACAAGAAGCTAAGTCCTTCTTCAAGTTCTTCAGACCCCAGGAGAAGAAGGATGTCGGTGATGGTATCAGGAGAGCTGGGCTCCTCCCAGGACCCCACAGGCCTTCTGGGGACAAAGCAGGAGCAGGGGCGGGGCAGATGGGGCAGTCGGATGGGGACAGGCCTGGGAGATTGGGAGAAATGCCAGGACAGGGCCAACGCCAGGGAGGAGGAGGATGTGTCTTCAGAGCTCAGGGAGGTGCCCTCATTCACCCAGGCACGTGTCTCCCCGGGAGTCCCAGCCTGTCCCCAATCCTCGTCCAGGGTGGACAGCCAGAGAGCTAATGTCCATCTAGCAGGACACTAATGCTGTCAGAGGACAGGGGCAGAATAACATGCACCCTGGGACTAGGATAAATTACTGAGAGTTGATTATCCCAAACAGTTAGGTGTTTTCTGCACAGTCCTGGCTCTGATCCCCTGGGCTCCTGCCTTTTGTCCCAGTGGTCCTTTGTACTGTTGCACAATTCCCCACAGAACATGCAGACCCAGTTTGCCACACCGGGGCCAGAAGCCAAGGTCTCCATGGGTTCCTGCTGATCTCTGGCATAGGGGACCCAGCTGCTGAAGATGTTTTATTTTGCTTTCTAAAGTTTAATACACTAAACTCTCAAAACAGCACCACTGGATCCCTCTCAGCCCCCGATGGGGGCAAGACCCTGCCCATGCCAACATGTCCTCTCAGATAACTGGCCCAGGAGAGGAAGGGACCCCCTTCCTTCCTTCCTCCTTCCCTCCCTCCCTTTTTCCTTCCTTCTGTTGTAACTACTGTCCCACAGAGCCACTCACTGGGGCTGTGAATGAAGACAACAGGCGCATGCAGAGTCGAACAGAGGGACTTTCCTGTTCTGGCGAGAGGCCAGCACGCTGGGCCTGGAGACAAGCTCCAGGTCCTAATCCAAGCCGTCCTGGGGACTTGCCACCAGCTATGAAAGGAGAAGCCATGGGCACCGATGACTCAGCAGGCAGGTGTCTAGGAGGGGAGGACCCGCAGAGTGCAGGGCCCAGGGATGACAGTGCCACTTTTCAGAACCAGCAGAGTCCTGGGGCCAGGGAAACTGGGCTGGGGAGGAAATAGCAAGAAGGGAGCCGAGGAGGAAGGAAACAGGTACAATTGCCTGTAAGTCACAGGAAACACTCGGCCATTACCCTGAGAACATAAAAGAGCCACCGATGGCTGTGAACAGCAGAGCGACCTGGTCAAGTCAGATTCACATTAAGCTCATTCCGCCCCCTCTAGTTCCTTCCCTGGTGGTCTCTGGGGCAGGAGAACTTCAGGTGCATCCTGCATCGTGGCCTGTGGGAGACACGGGGAGGGGAAGGCTGGGATCTGGGGTAAAGGACAAGTCACAGCTGGCTCCTCATGAGAGGCAATGGAGCCCAAGGGCCAGGAAGCCGGAGGACTCCGCACGAGGGCCCTGCATAGCAACGGAGGTTCAGGCAGACTGGGTGGGTCTCTGAGCACCCTGTCCCCATCCTGCCCATCCCTCCTGGGATCCAACGGCGCAGCAAACCTGAAGGCAGTGCTGTCTTGGAAACCGGCCTCCCATCCCCAAGTGCAGCCCACACCACTCCTGCCTGCACAGGGTTGCCGTGGAAACGCGGCATTCTTGCTGAGGCTGCAGAATAGTATTAATCCTGCCAGAGGAGGAGGGTGTAAGGGGAGGGGCGCCTTCTCTGATATTTCCCATGGACGGAGGGTCTCTGGCCTGTTGTTTCCCAGGCTTTAGATTCAAGGGCCATAGGGCTGGGAGGGCAGAGTGGGGCTCTATGAGGACTCACCCTGCCCCTGCAAGGGGCTACACACACCCAGGTACCCAGCACAAAGCCATTGGTTATCTAGGAGAGGCCCTATGCAGTGAAGGCATCCTCTAAAAGTTACTGAGAGACGATAACCTGAGGCTACCTGCTACCTAGCTCCTCCTCCCGGAACCTAACTACCGACAAGATGCCCCTTTGAGTACTGAGTCAGTACCAGACACAAGTCCCTCCTGACAGTGAGCAGATGACAGCCTCCCTGACCTTGCTTCCCCTAGGCCTTGGTGCACCCGTTGACATTTTGCAGAGCCCGCCAGTCCTGCCTGCCAGGCCACAGCACAGAGGCCATGTTATCAACCCCTTCGCTCTGGAATAGCACTTAGCAGCTCCAGACACTTCCATATAGAGCTGTCAGTCGGTTGATTAATTGATTGATTGGTGTTTGGGGTTATTCTGCAGCTGATCCTGGCTCACTTCCTAATCAGGGTCAGGGCTGAGTGGATGGCAGGGCCCTGGGCTGTATACACGGCCAAGGTCAAGGTTGCCATCTGTACGTGGGTCAGAAATCCGTGAACAGAATTTCTGAGTGTGAAGTTTCCAGGTCCTTCCAGGGGTCACACGGAAACCTTGGCCTCCTTCACACATGCCCTGCACCAACCAGCCGGGCCCATCTGGTTTCTTACTACTCCTAGAGCAGCCTTCTCGGGAGCGAGCCACTTGGGTCAAAGAGCCTGCCAGGCATGTCACTGCCACTTCTCCGCAGCCAGGGGAGCCTCCCGCCCTCCTCAGGATGGCTGCACCACAAGGCTTTGGCTGGGAACCAACCCACACTTCCTGTGGGGACAGAGGGGAGGCAGGTGGGAGGAAGAGCTGGCAACAAAGGAAGAGAGAGGGAGGCATGGTGGGGAGTGAGGACGTGGGCGTCGTGAGGTTACCAAGGTCCAGCTGTGCCCAGCTGTCACGCTGCTACTTCCCTTTGGGTAGACAATTTTCATTCTGCGTTTTGAGTGTCTTGTACAGGCAGACTGCACAGAAAACCACTTCTCAGTGTCACCAGTTCCCACGACCTATCCTCATGGCCCCTCTCAGGCTCTGCCTCCTCCGTGAAGCTTTCTTCAACCCCATCATCCGGGATGGACGACTTTCTGCTTTGCCTTCAGTGTTAGACCCCCTAGTGGGGAGCTGTAATCATTTCTACTGGACTGTGAGGTCCTTGAAAGAAGGACTGATGTTTAGTTCACTTCTGCGCCCCCAAGACGCCCAGCATTTCTGCAGAGAGCAAGCTGGGTGTAAATGCTGACCTAGAAGACAGAGGGGTGCATTTCCGGATGAAGTGGTGGTGTCAGAGTCATAGTCTGAGCTCCCAGGAAACAGATCCAGAGCTGGAGCTGAGTGTGTAGGATGCTTACTAAGGAGCAGCCTCGGAGACCTGCTATGGACAGGAGAGAAGGAAGCAGGTATGGGCAAAGGGGAGACAAAGCTGCAGTGTAGACCAACATCAGCCCTGGACAACAACACAGGGAGCCTGGAGCAAGGTCAGCCCTCAGGGTCCCCGTGATGGGCCAGGGTGATCAAGCCTTTAATTGTCTACAACTGTCAATCCCTGGCTGCCTAAGGAGGGGCATGACTTTGGCCAACGGAATCCTTTGCAGCTGAGATAGTCCCCAAAAGAACAGGCCACAAAAGGCACTTTAGTGCCAGCACTCTTAACATTTGGGACAATAATTCTTCCCTCTCAGAGGCATCTGGGCAGCACACCATACTCTCCACCAGAGATGGAGGTGGTGGCTGATGAGTGATGGGTAAACACATGGCTGGCTGGGTGGATGATTGGATGGAGAAAGGATGAAGTCACAGAGACTTGTGAATGGATGACTGGATGAATGGATTGAATGGATAGCTGGATGATGGATGAATGGATAGCTGGATGATGGATGAATGGATGGATGGATAGAAAGATGGTTGAGCAAATAGATGTCCAGGTGATGGATGGGCAGCTAAATGGAAGGGTGGATGCACGGATGCATGGATGACTGATGGGTGGATTCATTGATACATGAACTGATGGGTGATGAATGGTTGGGTGGGTGATTGGCAATGGATGTGTGGATGCATGAATAAGTGATGTTTTCTCAACAATTCATGTCACTGGAGTAGCTGGGCCCCCCAGGTGCTTGCCTGCTTCTCCCTTTCCTATTGAGTGGATTTAAAGAAGCAGCATAAGCAGCAAGCAGAGGGTGACAGTTCAATTCTCTGGTGTCAATATTTCAACATGTGCAGACTTCTCAGGAACTGTGACCCGGATCTATAGCAAAGGCCTGTAACGCATTAAGAGAGAGAGGACCACAGACCTCGGATGAACAGGGTAATGAGGGGCAGCAACTGAGCCGTGAGCGGCAACACAGCAGGACCCAGCACAGCCGAGCAGAAGAGCATGTTGGACTGGCTCAGGTGGGGGACCGTCTTTCTCGAGCCCGTGGGCCCCTGGCAATGAGGAAAGGCTCATGACTGGAGGTGAGGGGTCCCTGGCCAGGGTTCCTTCTCTCTTCCTAGTTTAAGTGCACACCAATACCTTTCCTCCTGGTGGGTCATCTTTCAATTTTTCTGGTCTGAAGAGACAAGAAGTAATAAAAACTGAGTGTCACAGTGGAAGCAAAGAAGTCACTTTCCCTGAGGCCCCACACACAGTGCACAACTTCCGGTGTACCTCCCAGCCTCAGCGCACACACGTTCCTCCCTTGGCTTCTCAGCTCTTCTTGTTCTCTTCTTCCCATTCCATCTCTCCCTTCCCCTTCTCCTGATCCTCCACTTATCATCCCATAGAGGGGCCCTCACAGCAAGGAACCACCAAAGACTTTTCCCAACAGTCACATGAGTGCCTCAGTGACCGCTCAGATGCGTGCAGCTCCAGTCTACATCTTGACCACAACCTCATGGGAAACCCAGCCAGAACTACCTATCCAAGCCACTCCCGGATTCCTCACCCTCAGAAAAACCCAGACAAACACAGCAATTGTTGTCTGATAAAAATCACTACAGTTGAGGTTCTTTGTTACACAGCCATGAGTAGCTAATGCACCCATTCATGCATATCCAGAAAAGAGAAGCTGAGGCCAGGTTGCTGATCCCACCACTATAGTGGGGCCATAGGTTTGCAAAGGAGGCACTGTGCGTTGTGTAATGTTCCTCCATGAGTTTAGCTCCTGCGTCCACCAGGGCTCTCTAGAGGAGCAGAATCAATAAAACATACACATATAACTCTGCAAGGGGGCTGGTTAGCTAGGCTGACGATGGCTATCTCTGCTCTGGAGAGCAGAGGAGCCAGCAGCTCAGCCCAAGAAGATGGAAGCTGCAGAACAAAAGGGATCAGGATGTAGCACTAGTCCATGGTCAAAGGCCTGGAAGCTCCTTGTGGAGTCACAGCTGCAAGTATGCCCTAGAAGACCGAAGAAACTGGAGGCCGATGTGTAAGGCCACGGCAAAAACCGGAGCTCTTACAAAACAGAGACAAATTCTTCTTTCCCCTTCAGTCTCATCCAAGCTACATGCCTATTGGTTAGCTCCACACACAACCAGAGTGGGTCTTCCTCCCTCAATTTGCTGACCTACACGTCAATCATCCACAGACACGCCCATAATTGTGTTCCACTGCTCTGCCATTTCTTAATTCACTCAAATTGGCATTGCTGTGACTTGATTAATGGTCCCAGCTCTCTTTCTTTTCTATCTGTGGCATCTGTTAGCCAGCCTAAGGCTTTTCCTTGCCTGCTCCCACCCTCACTGTACTGTGCACAAGGCCAGAGCCTCCTGCTAAAGCTGTGGGGCTCCCCTTCACCGCAGTTGTGCAGCAGAAGCACAAGGCGGTGACCTTCCCTGTAGGGAGGGGCTGAGTCTCCAGTCAGGTCTTAGAACTTAAGCACATTTTACTTCTGTGTTTAGGAAACAGCTTGATTACAACCTGAAGAGCAAGAGCTCTCCCCAGCTCCCAGTTGAAACTTCATCCGTGTGGTCCAACCCAGGAACAGAGAGCTCTTGTCTGGAATTTCGAGTTTGACATGACCAAGAGGTAAACCAACTTCCACTGGTTCTTCCTCAGGAACCTTGTGGACAGGAGTGGCTGTGATATGGCCACTGCGCCAGAGCTTCAAGCTTGTCCAGATATTGATCCTCAGGCCTGGAGGGACAAATGTTTCAGCTCTTGGAGCAGTATCTGGGAAAGCCTGGGCTAGCCAGAGTCCAGCCAGGTCGGCCCTGGCTCCAATAACTTCCTGGGGCTTCCTGCAGTGGATTGTACAAATATTAACTATTGCCACCAGTGTCAAGATAAGAATAAAAAGCTCACAGCATTGCCCTTGCCACATATCTTTGAACAACTCCCACCTGCTCTTTACCTGCATCGAGTCACTGATAAAAATGCTAAACAGTGCTGGATCAGGGACAAAACCCCCCTTTGGGTGGACCAAGAGCCATCCATCAATACTGTGTGTGTGTTATCTAAATACTACTACACTCAGCTGTCTTTCCATTTGCGTCACATTTCTCCATCTTGTTCACATGGATATCATGACATACTCTGTCAAGTATTTTGCTGATTCTGTTGTCCCAGATGAATTAATGGATTAAGATACAGTAGCCATTGTTGATGGAAGATAACACATCCTAAAAGAACCATCCCAGCAACCTGATGAAAACAGAACATTACTGGTAGAAGAGGATTCATCATTCAGCTCCTTCTCTCAGCTCTGAGTTCTCCTTTCCTTGTCCTTTACTACTCTGCTTTGAGATGCAAGAGCTGACAGTCTGCAAGTCAGCCATCTCAGTCTCTTTTCTGTTATGGTAACAGAATACCCAGGTAACAGAATACCCAGGAAGGGAGAGTCAAAGTAAACAGAGAATGACTTGGCTTGTGGCTCTTGAGGCTGGGATCTGGTGGAGAGGGCAGAAGAGCAAGAAAGAACAAGGCCAAGAGGGAAGGAGCAAACTGGTTCTCTAATGTACTCCCGCCGTGATGTCAGTCATCCATCCATGAGGGCAGGGGGTGCAAAGCCTTCACTTCTGAGAGGTCCCAGCTTCAACACTGTTGTTCGGGGGTTCAGCTCCCAGCACAGGACTCTGAGGGACACATCCAAAACATGGAACCCCATATCCTAGGCTGGTTGTTCCAGACACCCAAAGATATATCGTGGGAAGATCAAATTCAAGGCTCAGGCTTGACACTTCGGATTCTGCTGGCTTCTGTTGGGTCCTGTCCCCTCCGAGGTCTGAGCCGTAGGCCTGCGGATCTAGATTCTGTCTTCCAGAATTCTCCTCCAGTTCTGAGAGAGGAGACAGCGCTCGGTAGTTCCTGCCTCCACTAAGAATCCTGGGTGGCTTCTGTTTTCCTCATTCTCAGTACTTTCTCAGAAAAAAATCAAAACAAACAAACAAAATCAACTTTAATCTGATCAAATCTCAATGATCTACCTTCCCATCTTTTCTTTCCTTTCTTTTAGTGATAGAGTCTCACTCTATAGTCCAGGCTGGCCTTGAAGTCACTATTTACCCCAGTCTGGCCTTCTTTCTGCCTCAGCCTCCCAAGAGCTAGGACAATGGCACCCAACGGCACACCGGCTGATCTTCCTATTTTGCATGGAAAAGGATGTATTGGTCTGTAGTTTCAGAATCCACATTTTCTCCACCTTTGAGAAGTAGAAAGATGAACACATCTTCCCTCTCTTCAGGAACACTGTCCGGTCTACTACTTCTCAAGAACATATGGGGACTCAGTGATGTTCCCCCTCAAGGTGACCACGGACTCCCACACATATGGAGAGCAGCCGCATTTCTATTCCATGTCTGTACTTTGCCAATCATCTAAAAGAGAAGGGACAGCTACAAAACAAGAAATTAAGACTTCTGCCCTGTCTGCCACTGAAAAATACTATGCCATCTTCCCCTATATTCTGTTGGACTTAAAGCATAAATATACCCAGGAAACAGGAGCCGAAAGGAACCCCAAAGCAAGAGACAGACACTGTAATGGAGAGTGTAAAATTCAAGCAAAATGCATTAAAGAGGGCAAAGAGAGCCATTTGATACTGATAAAATTATGATCAATAATGAAGTCATAGTCTGGTCCATGAACTTTAATGTATCAGAGACCATCGCATCGAAATATATTAAGCATAAACTCTTGGAAGTGTGAGCAGACACAGATGGAAATTCAGTTATAGTGGAACTGTTAGCTTACCCTGCCTTATCCAGAAAAGATCAAGTTTGCAAAAGGAAAGCAAGAGGAGATTCGACTCGACCGCTAATAGCAGCATTTAGCAGATATTGAACTTATATCCTGCAGGCTTTTTGTCAAATGTTTGTGCAACGCTTACAAAATTGATCATGTACCAAGCCACAAATAACACCACACTCAAAGGTACTCAATTCAGAAAGCAGGAAGGCAGCCTAGCTCTTCTGACCAAGTATAATAAAGCTAGAAAGAAATTTTTTAAAGTTTTATTTTTTAACCCAAGAAGTGAGCCTTCTATTCCTAAAATTCTTTTTACTATAAACCTCATTAAAATCTCTTTCGATTATCCTTGATGTTTTAGGAAGGTGTGGCCCACTTGGTCCCCTGATTTCCTGACACTGAGTTCTCAGACCCATTAAAGTGGACAGTGGCTTTTCTGATCAGTTGGTGTCTTAATTTCCTTCTAGGGAGCCAGTTCCCAATTATCAATTCATAGAAGGGGTTGGCATGTACTTTTCCCTGTTCCCACCCCAACTGGTGGACCTTTAATCCAAACTGACCAATAAAAGCATTGCATTCCCTACACACAGCCATTAGTTTAGAAATGACCACCTGACCTGGTTCAGCCAATGAGATGTTTTGGACCACTCAAGTGGTCCAATGGATCACTAAGGTCTCCATCCTGCTGGACTTGAATTTAGGAGTATGCAGGTCTGGAAGAAGAGGTCTGGCTCTCAGAAGAGGCCCTCCCCTGTGAGAGTGGAGGCAGCACAGATTCCTGCTCTGTGAACTCATTTGGCTCTTGAATCAAACCGTACCTGAAACTGTCTCAGTAAAGTTCTCTGGGTTAAACTTAGATGGAAGGAAGTTTTATTTATAACAGGGAAACTTCTAGTCACACTTATATCTTTCCTTTCCTCTTTGAACGTGCCTTTAAGTCTGGTATCTTTAGACACTATTCTCATTCTAATCGTCCCTCAAGTATTTGGGATTGTTATAAGATTGCTTGTTTGTATATTTTTAGAACATCTAATCCTTTCACAAGCAGTCTTTCCCCTCTACATTGCCAGGGTGTCTATCTTTTCTTATACAGAATGTTTAAAACCTGATATTCTAGGTCACTGCTTCTACTTGTGAATCGACTCAGACATTTTGGCAGACAGATGTACGGACAGATCCAGACAAAGTCTGGCACACAAATGGTTGCCAGATCTACCTGGTGACAGAAATTCTGCTAGGTGTGTGTTCCCACATTTTACCTTCAAGAGCACCAGGAGCTCAGCAGTGAGGTGACCATCCTACAGGCGAGGACCGGGAGTCGCTAACCCATTTACTCCAAAGGGAAGATGAGGAGGTGGTGGTCCAAAAGGAGTTCACTGCTGAAGCCTTTCTGCTCTTTCTCTTACTGCCCCCCTCCAGGGACCTCAGGAGAGGATTCTGAGGGACCCAGAGACAGTGCCAGGGGCAGAGGGGAACTTGGGAAAGGATGAATTTACTCAGGGAACAGCAAGCAGTTTGGGATCCAGATGTCCTGGTTACAGGCCTCTGGGATTGTGCCCAGATTGCCCTACCCTGCTTCTGGGGACTTTTCCAGACACCTGTCACCGCTAGACATGCTGACAGGGCACCGAGCCTCCTGACTGGCGCCTCACGGGAACATGGAGGAGATCAGAGAGCAGGGGCCACACATGACCTCTGCCTGCTCTAACCCTGCCCCCTGCAGGCCCTTCCAGGAGCTGGTTGTATTACAACCCCTGTCCATTCTGTGTAGATGCCGCTGCCTCGCCTCTCATCCCCACCTTGGGAACTGGAGCCCTGGGCAGGGCCCCTCTGGCTGCTGGACAGAGCTCACCTTTGGGACATTGGCCCCAAACCCAAAGCCCAGCTCTTTGCTGAACAAAGACTCTGGGGAAAAGGTGCTGTTATGGAAAGGAGAAGTCCCCAGTGTGGGGAGAGGGCTGTCTTGATACATTTTCTTTAATGACAATTGTGAAGGGAGCTTGATAAATGAGTTTATTCTGTCAGTCGCAAGGGTGCTGTTGTCAGCAAAAAGTAACGCTTCCCACCCTCTCCCAGGTAGAGCCCAGCCTCTCCCCAGCCTCTCGAGAGCAAGGCGTGTGGGCCTCACCACAAGAAACCCCTCGTGCCAGTCACTGTAAAATAGTGGTCTTCTCCTGAGCTGCTGCTCTGCCAGGCAGTTTGTCTATATTTCTTTAACGTGAGCACCACTCCTATAGAGCAGGTGTTATTGTCTCCATGGCGCAAATGCAGAAACTGACACTCAGAGAAGTCAAGAAATCTCCAAATCTCTACTTCTCAGTGGAGAAAGTGGGACTTGATCTTGGGGTCTGGGAGCAGGACATGTGACCCCACTTTTTGCCTATTCTGCATCGCTCCATAGAACCTCACCAGCCAGCCTCAGAAACCAGACATGCAGGTGTATGGGCAGTGATGGTCCACATCCTCATGAGCTACTACGGACCCCACTAGACCAGACCATCTTTAAGAGCTGAATCTGCCCCTACTAGGCTCCTGCTTGGTGCTTCGCTTAGGGACCTAGGGAAATTTTCCATGTGTTGTCTTTTAAGAAACTTTTCATGTGGGAAAATCCCCTCTTAATGAACTCTGCCCCCTCCCCCAAGCACAGTTCAGAACCCAATTCCTGGTTCCCTTGCAGCTAAGCCATGCCATGTGACCTGGTTCTGCTAATCTAAAACTTCCCTGCGAGACCCTGAGGCAGAACTGAGCCCCAAGAGGATGGAGACACAGCAGTGTGTTTTCAGGGCAGGACTATAGGTGCTTATGAGGTCAGCTTCCAATGACAAAAGCAACCATGGATACAGCAAAGCTCGCTGCAGTGTCCAGCTTGGTGGCAGCTGTTGCAGTAGCAATAAACCCCCTCACACACAAAATCAGGTTCTCGATATGATGCCGATCACTTCTCCTGGAAGCCTTGCCCTCCCTAGGATACTTTGCATTATCTTCTATAGGTTAAAAAGTCCCTTTCCTGCTTCAGCTAGCCATAGTGGATTCCAGTGTTTGCAGTTCAGTAGATACTTGGCAAAGAAATACTTACAAATCACCTCTCATGCTGGAGTCTGAAGAGGAAGCTCCAGAGTGCAGCACCCCTAAGCCCAGCTTCCCTTTCCACCCTCACCAGATCCTCAGGTCCCTCAAGCAGCCTCCATCAGTGCAAGCAGAACCCAGCCCAAGGTCCTTTGGCACCTGGCCCGGGGCACCAAGTAAATAGAAATTGATTATTGTCTTTGTTTAACTCTCCTGCATCCCAGGATCCCTGAGCTGCTTCTGAACTTTGCATTGATTGGATTCTCCCTACATCCCTGGGTTGGGCAGAGGGCTTAACACGTTGTCTCATGGAGCTTTCAGAGCTTCTTGTAACATGGGTGATAACATCGGCATCTCGCAGATGAGGAAACTGAAGCTAGCAGACAGGAAGCAGCTTGTCCAGGAGCTCCCAGCAAGGCTTCCAGGAGAAATGAGCAGAATCACACCAAGAACTTAATTCTGTGGGGGATTTATTGCTACTGCAGCAGCTGCCACCAAGCTGGACACTGCAGCCAGCTTTGCTGCATCCATATTGCTTTTTCCTACATCTATATTGTTGCTTCTGTCATTGGAAGCTGACCCCATAAGCACCTATAGTCCTGTCCTGAAAACACACTGCTGTTTCTCCATCCTCCTGGGGCTCAGTTCTGCATCAAGAGCTGGCAGGGCAGCCATAGCCAGTGCCCGGGACCATTTGGCTTCACGTCCTGAACTTCCAACTTCCCTCTTCCATACTGAGAGAGATGGGCTCTGGCCTTAGCAAGCTGGATGCCAGCAGAGCAACCAACTCCCCTGAACCCCACTGGAGATTAAAGAATTAGTGGCTGGAGCCCCAGCTGCTCTGATTTACAACAGGAAGACTTAATGCTGTGACACTTTTCTCTTCTAAAAAACAAGTGTTAAAGGCTTCCTGGACACCTGTGGTTGTTGTCTAAGGCCACACAATGCTCTGGACACTCTCCACTGGTAAGTGCTGTTTCACTAACAAGTGTCTAAGCAACAACAAACTCCACACTTGTTGGAGGAGCTGGAGCTGGCACTGAAGACCCTGTTATAGACTGAATGGTTGTGCTCCTCTAGAATTCGATGCTGAGATCTAACCCCCAAGGTGATGGTATTTGGAGGATGCCTTTGAAAGATGACTCGACCACGAGAGTGGTCCCTCTCAAATGGGATTAGTGCCTTAAAAACAGCATCCCAGAGAGTTGTCTCTCCCTGTTTTATCCACAGAGGATATAAAGAGAAAAGGGCAGCCTGTGGGCTGGAAGACAACCTGCATCAGCCGCGCAGTCTGTTCTTAGACTTCCAGTCTCCCAAACTGTGAGAAATAAATTTATTGTATTTATAAACCACCCAGCACACGGTATTTTGTTACAGCAGCCGACACTCTCTCTCCAGCCTTCTCCGGCCACATCCTCAGCTGCCATGAGGGGGGGCTGGCAGGTGCCTGAGCTGTCTGGGGAGTACTGGGAAGTCTCCCCTGGTCTGAGACAGTGGTGGTGGCAAGATAGTAGGAGGGCCTTGAGAGGTGAGGTCAGGTCAAGGCTGGGCTGGGCACTTCTCATAACCCACAGAGTCACCGCCCAGCCTGTGTCAAAGGAAGGCCTGAAGCTATGCTGAAGACTTGTTCGTCTGAACCCCAATCTTTCCCTGCAGAGACAAAAGAAGATACAGTCAAGGCTACTTCTGATCTAAGCTTCCAACTCAGACCAATGGACCTCACGCGTTTTCTGGTTTGGTTCGGCTGACAGTGTTTAAAATTATTTTACAATTATTTCCTAGCATCTTAGAGTTGGAGCATTTCACGGTGCAGTGGATTTGAGGAGTACAGGCTGCTTTAAGAGTGCAAAGCGTTAAGTCTATTTAGTCTAATTAAGTATGCATCTGTGCCATTACCAGAAATTCCCTTCTGGATACAGATCCAACAGAAACTGCCCGGCAGATCAATAAGGAATTTACACGGATCTCCGTTTCAGGGATGGTTGGAAGGCATGGATTTAGAGGCCTCCAGGCCCTCCTTGCTGGGCTGGGTACATGACGGTTATAGGGATTAGAAGCAACAGCCGAGAGGCACCTATGGAGACCTGGATAGATCTTTAAACGCATAAGGCAGACAGAAGAAATAGAATTAGGTCATTATCAGGATATTATTTACATAGAGTAAAGTAAATACATTTAAAATAGACTTAAAGAAATCATAAAAATGAAAGGAAGTTGTATCCAGTACACTGGGTGTAAGGGAAGGAGCCTGGAACTGGGTGAAGGAAATGAGTGAGAAATTCATTTGCATACCCTCTCATGGACCAATGAGGTGAAAGCCTCAGGTAGTGTCTCAGTTTGGATCCGGAATGGCTCCCAAGGGTTCATGGGAGCTGGCAGGGACTTTAGGAGGCGGGGCCTGTGGAAGGAAGTAGGTCAATGGAAGCAGGGATCTAAGGAGAATATTGGAGATGTCCTCCCCTTCCTCTCTTACTTCTCTCTCTCTTCCTGACACCACAAGAGAAGGAGCACTGCCCACCACTCCTTTTTGCTATGTTGTTTCTGCCTCAGATCAGTCCCAGAAACAAGGAGCCAGTTCACAGCGGACTGATGTCTCTGAAATCGGTAGCCAAATCCGTCCTCCTTAAGTTGTTTTTTCTCGGGTATTTGTTCTCAACCATGGAAAGCTGACAAATGTCAGGAGCTGAGAAAGTCTTTAAGGCCACTGAGCTAACCCTGAAAAGGTCTGTCAATGACAACCAAGAGAGAGGGGACGCAGAACCCAGAGAAAGAGCCCCATGTGGCTAGCAGCAGCCCCGTGCGGAGGACTTGGGCAGGTCATCTCCTTACTGATCCCCAAGCTCAGCCCTTACACCACTGGCTGTTTGGGCGCAGGCACACGAAGCCCACACAACTGTCCCTTACAAAGCACAGTGGCCCAGCTGGCATTGACCATGCCAGCCGCTTTGTAAGGGGCAGCCAAAAGTGACCCAGAGATGGGATAGCAGAGAAGCCGGGAACCTGCAGGGGAGTCCCTGGAGGCCCAACATCCCGGAGATCTGAGGCAGAGCCAGGCTGCTGAGGGCCCAGCTGAGCTGTGCGGCGCTCACCCGAGAACAGCTGTATTCTGTACGTGTGCTTCCATGACACTCAGGACTCCCGTGGGCTCGCTGGGAACTACTGTGACGGCCACAGTGACAGCAAAGTTCCAGCCCGTCTCTGGCCTGGTCCACCTGGGAACACTGTCAGCAGCACACTAGCTGCCCCCCAAGGTAACACCTGCCCAGGGTACCCCACATCCAGTGACTGGCAGCACAAAGCCCTGGCCATCTCAGCCTGTCCACTACAGATGTCCCTTGGGTGTCCTGGGCTACACTTGGGGCTGCATCCCAGCTGCCCGTCCGCCCTCTGCTCCACTGCTCAGAGGACCCAAATCAAAGCAGTGTTTTATGGTAGAATTACCTGGGAAAATAGCAAAAAACAAAAACCCTAGCATTATTCATTATGAGCTAGTTATGAATTATGTAAATATTACAAACTTCAAACCAGATTCCAGCCACATCATAGGATAAAGGTAGCCAGAGAGTCAGTCATCAAACACCACTGACCGTCAGAAAAGTTGAAAACCCTGAGCTGAGCAGTTGTGATTCTGAATAATAAATAAGTGCTAGTGTTATTTTTCTATATAGGGCCTCTTGTGTAGTTCCTAGTGGCTCTATGTATTAATTGCTCTCAAAATAATCAGAATTGATGTGTGTGTTAAAAATTTGGGGGTTTTAGGGGCCGGGGAGTTAGCTCAGTGGTTCCAGCACCTGTCTTGCAAGCGCAAGGGCCCGGGTTCGATTCCCCGGTAACCACATAACAATACTGGGTGTGGAGACCCACGTCCAGCAGCAACCAGTACCACATACCACAGTGCCGGGCGTGGTGGCTCACGCCTGTAATCCCAGCACTCGGGAGGCAGAGGCAGGAGGATTGTGATGTGAGTTTGAGGCTGAGCTCAGGGCCAGCCTGAACCACAAAGCGAGACCCCGTCTCAAAAAACCTAAAAAAAAAAAAAAAAATTTTGGGTTTTTTAATTTTATTTTTCCTTTAGGATATGGCTCTTTTAAAGTGGGGCTTTATGATTTAGGGGAGTTTTGTTTGTTTTGTTTTAGGGGGGACAGAATCTCTCTATGTAGTTCAGGCTGGAACTCATTATGTAGCCCAGAAAGGCTTTGAACTCAAGGCAACCCTTCTGCCTCAGCCTCTTAAGTGTTGGTATTACAGATGTGCTCCAGCAAGCCCGGCTAAGAGTAGAATTTACATAAAGAGCTACAGGGATTCATAGCTACCTAGACAGACCCCAGGCAGAATTTGACCATGAAACTGTTTTTTGAACAGAAACAAATGAAAAAGAAAAACAATAACTCAAGGGGAAAATGTAGCAACATCAATCCCTATTAACTGAGCAGCTACTATGTAACAGGTACTGGGCTGAGATCCTAATAACTGGTGGCTCACACAAGTCAGCCATATGAAAGCAGTCTTTATCAGTCCCATTGTTACACGTGGCAAGACTGGGCCTCAGTGTGGTGAAGTGACGGAGGCCCTGGACACCACCCTGGATCACCCTCCAGCCAGGTTCTGCTGTCACCATGGAAACAGAAGTCCTGTTGGAGCTATCAGCCATGCAAAGGGTGAGCTGACGTACACTGCACGACCCCAGGAGGAGGGCCAGTTGACCCAGCTGTGGTTGGAGTGTGGCCTTCTGATAAATTACCCCCTTGTAGGAACCCTGAGGTCGTCTGTGACATGTAGAGCCCGGTGGCCAGAGGTCTAAGCCACAGCATGTCCCTAGCAGTGTCCCCAGAAGGGCCCGCCCCCGGGAGACCTGACTGCACCTCCCTCTGCCTTAACTTTGCCCCTCAAAGGACAACAAGCTCTGCCTTGAAGCCCACCCCTTCGTCATGCCAACCCTGCCCCTCCCGGGCCTGGGGTTGCCTTGGCAACCATTTGAGGCTGCCGAGACTTCCCCTGGGGAAGGGATTTCTGGGAGAGGGTGGAGAGGTCGCTCTCTCCCCACGGGAGGCCCCCTAACGGATTTGGAGGACAGAGCAAGACTGCCCAGCTTCTTCACACCAGTGTCAGAGAAAACGACATTTTCTCAGTGCACAGGAGGACGCTGGAGATAATTGGGGAGCTTCGTTAGGGAGCTGCGTGAGAAAAACCGCATTACATTTTCTCTATATAATTTTGATAAGAAAAATAAGTACAATGCAATAGGGAGAATAGTACATATGAGATATGTGTAAAACATCCCAATAAAAATCTTCTCAGAAAAATTAATGCAAAGCTTGAGCTTTCTTCCGTGAATGAAATTTTCTTTAACGTCAGGCTTTCTGTGGGAAATAGCCCCACGTGATCCTTGATCAGGGCCTTTTAAAGATGACCTCTTCAAATTCTTGAAAGTTACCATCGACAGGAAATTTTTGTTCACACAAGTACATGATAAAAAAAGTATCATTTTAGAACCATTCAAGAATGTGTAACACTTGAAATTGTATTAAAAGAATCTAACAGCTCTTACTTTTCCCTGACAAATGTGATGTTGAAATTTCTTGTGAAGATGTGAATGCATTGAGAACACAAGCTAATGCTTCATATCAAGTATTTCAAAATAACAATGAAGTTTCAGTGTGCAGAGAGTGTGTGTGTCAGCACAGACCTCTCCCCACAGTGACACAACAGCTCAGCCCCTGCAGATAGGCTGAGTGGCCAGTTAATGTGAAGACAGCGTCCACTGTCCTCCATGGCATTCGACTTGGCGCTGTGCTTGCTCAGGACTCGGAGGAGTCGCCACCATCCAGAGAGTCCCCACCCAGTGTGGCCACCCCGCCTGCACTAACCTTATTGTTCCTAGATAGCCTCGTGTTGGGTAGTTTGTTAAAGACACAGAAAACGGGCTCAGGCGGGAGTCCAGGTGGTAAAATGTCTCCTTAGCCCTGCTCGGCCCAATAAGGTGTCAGATGTGACTCCTCATTACAAAGTCCACAGGGACCACCGGACATATTCTGCTTCCCTCTGAGAGACCAGGAAGCCCAGGCTCTTTCTGTCAGGTGACAAGTCATTGCTCTGCACCTGGGCCTGTGAGGTTTCAAAAGATATGATTCTTACAATGCTGAGATGGAAAAATCCCAGGCAAACTAGAATGAGCGGGTTGACATCTGGGGCCCCCCCAAAACTGTAAGAATCAGTTTCCACTGCATAACTGTAACGCATTCACTCCACAGTGATGCGCCCGCAGCACACACATGCCAGAAAGATCAGTAATCCCCAAACTTTCAAGTTCCTATGAATAACCGAGGCATCTGAATGACATGAAGAGGTTGATCAATGGGTACAAGGTTCTCATGAGATAGGAAGAAAGTGCTGGTGACCTATTGTACAGCAGGGTGCCTAGCATGAACAACAATGTCATGTATACTTCAAAACACTAGACACAAGGATGTTTAACATTCTCACACCAAAGAAGTGATAAATGTTTTAGAAGGTAGATCTCTTCGACCTGATTTAAGCCTTATGCAACATATATTTGTATCCAAACATCATGGTATCCCATAAATATGCATAATTTTCATGTTTTATGTAACAGTTAAGAATAAATTCAATTTCTTAAGAAATGAAGACTTTGCATCTTAGGTGGAGCTCAGTACTCTACCTTTCTAGCCAGCTCCAGACGCTACTAGTCCATAGGTCACACTCTGAATGGCAAAGGCTTGAGTCACAGCATTGGAGAGAACTAGAATAATACTGTATCCCCGTGAGTGGAGATACGCAGCCCAGAGTCCCAGGGAACCAAGAGGAGAAGGGGACACAGAAGCCCATCCACCCCACTCACTACCATTCATTCTTTCATTCCCTCATTTACTTACCAGTAAAAGCTGAGAACCCAGCATGCTCCAGGTCATGGGAAAGGATACCTCATGTGTCCCTTGTACTCCTGTTCTTGGTGATGCACGTTGCTGGGTACATGGAACGAGCCTTCTGTTGAAAAACACTAAAAATCGGGGCAAAATAACAAAAGTATTCTTAAAGGTAAGGTGAACTCTCCAGGAGTTGTTTGATACACAAGGCAAATCCCACAGTCAAGGCAGGGTCCAGAAAAGCAAGGGGGAGAAGCATCGGACATCTTCCTGGAGGTCACTGACTGAGCTCTGTGAAACAGAGCTTTGGTTTTCCTTGTCTCCTGGGGCTAAGAAAAGAACTCACAAAACCCAGGATCTCCCCAAGGTGTGGAGTCCAATAGGAGTCACTCCTACCAAAGGGCTAACACTCCTAAGGGTTCATTCTCAAGTTCAAGACAACTAAGAAAATGCCAAAGGCCTCTCCTTGTAAGGACTTCAAGAAAAACTGGTTGTCAGAAAACCAAGCACTGAGTGGAGAATGGAGAAATAACCTCTGAGAATGTGAAAGCGCTGGAGACCCCTTACACAAACTGTAAGCTGAATTCGTACCACCTGGGTGGTCCAGAGCTCCCAAGTCAGGAGTTTAGAATGAGTGCCCCAAGCGGCCAACAGAAGAAAAAACAAATATTCTTTGGGAAACTGCTCAGCAATCTCACTTCTCTTACATTTATGTAAGTAGAAATACAAAAGAAATGAGCCACCTATGATACAACACACACGCACAAAACACAAAAGGAAGCAATGCATCACGGGTGTCTAACCACAGAACCGAGTGGTTGGACAATAGACCTGCAAGGGCTTAGGTACTAGGATTAGCACACAAATTTTGAAATAATTATACCTGCTAGTTTTAAAGCAATTCAAAAAATAGTTTAGAAATATGTACAGGGAACGCAAAATAGTAAAGAATAACTGCAGGACAATATTGCTTTTAAAAATATATTAAATATGTTCAAAAATGGTCAATTTTTCCATTTTTAAAAAGTATCACAATGGAAAATCCTCCCCTATGTTCAAACACACGCGTCCCATCCTCCCCATCCCTTTCTGCAGCAGCTCTGCTGTCCTCTCTCATGAGTCTCCTTTTTTGCTCTGTCATGGCTGCCTCAATGTCCTGTACTGGTTTGAAATAACCTTTCATGGTTATTTTGACTTTAGGGAAGGGCCGGAACCACACAGTGTCTGGAAGACAAGGACACACCATAATGTTTCTATGAGCGTACTGGTGCTCAGCAATAATAGTCATATATTTCATCACACCTTGTTAAGACACTAACTAAAAGAGCCTCCAGAGCTGCCTCAGAATAGTGCAAGAACGATGGTGTAAGAATGGTCAAAGTGAGAGGAATATTTTGAGGGGGACTCATGGCAATATCTCTTTTGCTGTGAAATTTTTTTAAAAGTTGAACATCCACTGTATATTTTGATCACCCCTTATGGAATTCGAAAATAGCAAGTGAGGATTCTCACTTTTGCTTTGAAGCATAAGACTAGTGTAGAATTTGCTCTACCACTACCAGCAATTCCAAACAAAAATCTTTTTTAAAAAAAAATTTATGACAGATAATTCAGAATTGTGAGCTCTAACCTTAGGGAAACAGATATTATAACCTTGTGACCATCCCAGCTAACTGTCCAGGCTGGAGCTCAGGGAAAGGTAATACAGGTAGAGCCCAACTCCTGAGGGAGTTGAGAATCTCCAGGGAGAAAAGGAAGATTCACAGACATCATACCTGGCCAATACAAAGAATTCTTAGTCAGAAATGTGGTTAGATACTAAAGGAGAGTAAAGGAGGACCCAGGAATATGGGACTAATGAATGCAGGATACTCTACTTACTCCAGGGCTGAGGCGAGAGTGAACAGGAAGGAATTAGAAGTAGGAATAGGATCCCTTCCCAGCATGTGTGAAGCTGAGGCAGGAGAATCATTGTGAGTTCAAGGCCAGCTGGGCTACATAACAAGACCCTACCTAAAAAAAAAGAATTATTTATATTAAATTATCTTTGTCTAAATTACTGATGTGGTTTCTTTTTTTTTTTAGGTTTTTTTGAGACAGGGTCTCGCTTTGTGGTTCAGGCTGGCCCTGAGCTCAGCCTCAAACTCACATCACAGCAATCCTCCTGCCTCTGCCTCCCGAGTGCTGGGATTAC
Organism: Petromus typicus; assembly: GCA_004026965.1. Classification (NCBI taxonomy): domain Eukaryota; kingdom Metazoa; phylum Chordata; class Mammalia; order Rodentia; family Petromuridae; genus Petromus; species Petromus typicus. The sequence continues at coordinate 28,388 of PVIR01003523.1, forward strand.
ATGTGTGAGCCACCACGCCTGGCACTGTGGTATGTAGTACTGGTTGCTGCTGGGCGTGAGTCTCCATGCCCAGTATGGTATGCGGTTACCGGGGATCGAACCCGGGTCCTTGCACTTGCAAGATAGGCCCCGGAACCACTGAGCTAACTCCCCGGCCCTGATGTGGTTTCTTTTTCACTTAGTCCTTAACTAATACACCCACCATCATATCCCAAATTACCTGTTAGATGTGACAAATGTGACTTGTAACAAAGAGAAAGAAAAGTTAATAGACACAGAACCATAAACGAGAGAGATGCTAGAATTAGTCACCAAAGACTTTAAGCTTAAAGACATTGTAAATGCTTGATGATGTAAAGGAGAAGATGAACACAATGAAGATAACATGAGCAATATAAAATAAAAAGACCCAGGGTCTGATAGTAATTTTCTAAAAACTGAAAATTTTTAAAATGCAATGAATGAGGTTAAAAGCAGATTAGACATTTCAGAAGAACCAGACAACTTGAAATCAAATACCTTATAAAGAATCCAAGTTTATCCCAGACTGAGAGAAAGAGCTGGAGAGAAATGAGCATAGCATCATCACCTGTGGTGTCTCTGATAAGGAATAGGAGCAGAGATCAAAAAGAATATTTGAAGAGAAAAAGTGATTGAGACTTCTAAGTTTGATTTAAAAATCATAAACTCAAAAATACAAAAATTCACTGAATTCCAAACAGGATAGAGATAAAGAAAAATATATCATAATCAAATTTTCTAAAAACAAATGGTACAGAGCTGGGTGTGGTGGTTCATGCCTGTAATCCCAGCACTTGGGAGGCAGAGGCAGGAGGATTGCTGTGAGTTCCAGGCTGAGCTCAGGGCCAGCCTGAACTATAAATATGAGACCCTGTCTAACAACAACAACAAAAAATTATACAGAAAAAACTTTAAGAGCTGCCAGTGAAAATATATATTATGTACAGAGAGGGAAGATAGGATTATGGTAGCCATTTCATCAAAAACAACAGAAGTCAAAGACAATGAAGCAAAAAATCATTTTAATGTTAAAAGAAAAACTCTCAGCTTGCAACTCTTAAACCAGTGAAAACATCTTGCAAAAAATGAAAGCAAAAAGTAAAGATTTTCAAGGCAAACAAAATCTGGGACAATTTATCATCACACCAAGAAATTTTAAATGAAGTCTTGCATCGAGAAGGAAAGTGACCCCAGGTGGAAATCAGGACCCACATGGAGGAACAGAGTGCTGGACAACGAGGAGACACAGCTCATCGGTGGAGCCAGCGCAACAGCCTGAAGGGGCTTCTCAGTGAGTTGAAGCCAAACATCAAAGGCTGCGTCTTCCATGATTGCATTTGTGCAGAATCCTGCAAATGGTGAAACCAAAGTGATGAGAAGTGGTTCCATGGTTACCAATAGCTGGAGATGAGGAAAAGCGATGTCTATAAAGTAGAACTTGGGGATGGGTAAGGATATTCTTTATCTTGATGGTGGGAGTGATTTGTAATGCTGCACTTGTCAAAACTCACCAAACAGTATTAATAAAGTGAGTGAATTTTATCATGTGCAAATGATACCCCAATTAAGTTGAACATTTTAAAATAAATACAAGCTCAGGTACAATGAATTTGTTTTCAAAATGTACTGTGACAAGATGGAAGTTTTTAAAAAGACAAATAGAATTAAAGTGTATTAAGGTATTAAGTGTATTTTTCAAGAGAAGAGAAAAGATATTGATTAACTTTAGGCTTGGATAAACTGAGAATTTATAATTTCTGAGATTCCCACTTAAGGAAAACTAGTAGAAAACACATATTGGATCACAAAGAGAGGTGAAAAGCACATAAAGAATGAAATAAATGGGAAGTGTAAAATAAGACGGTTGCTATAAATTCAAATACATCAGAAACTGCAAGACATGCAAGTGAACCAAAAATATGCATAATAAATCATACAACTTTTAACTCAAGGAGACTGGTGTGATCATATTGACAAATAGACTTTAAGGCAAAGATATACTATGGTGTGGTTGTCAGCTTTCTGACACTATAACAAATATTAGTGATATAAATTGATAATTTATAAAGAAGAAAGGTTTACTCTGGCTCACAGTTTCAAACTGAAGTCCATGATCATTTGGCCCCATTGCACTGGCGATGCATTACTGCAGGGCTGTGTAGTAGAACATGTCTCACCTCATGGCCAGAGTAAAAAGAGAGAGAGGAAAATACAGGTGGCCCACAATCCCCTCAAGAGCATGTGCCAAGGACCTGAAGACCTCCCACTCAGTCTTACATCTTAAAGTTTCCACTGCCTCCCACTAACACCAGCCTGGAGAAAAATCCTCCAACACATGGGCTTCTGGATGACACTTAAAATCCAAACCATAGCATATGGTAAGTAGGAACACTTCATAATGTAAAAGGTTCTATTCACAAGAAACATATAACAGCTTTAGATTTGTATACACCTAAAAATACAGTCTCGAAATTATGAAGTGAAAAATGACAGAACTACACAGGGAAATACAGAAATTTGCCTTGATAGTGTGAAATTTTTAATATACTTTCTCAGTAAGCAAAGGAATAAATGATTTTTTGGTTTTAGTTTGTTTTGCATTTTGTTTGAGGTACTGGGAAGGGAGTCCGGGGCACTCTACTACTGAGCTACATGCCCAGAACTTTTTATTTTTTTTATTTTGAGAGTAACTCACTAAGATGATCAAGCTGGTCTTCAGCTTAGGATCTTCCTGCCTCAGTCTCTGGAGTAACTGAGATTACAGTCATGCACTACCATGCCTCTTGGATTGAACTTTTTTTTTTTTAAGTCAAGAAAGATATTTGAACAACACATTTAACCTGACTGGATGCTTGTATGTGATGTAGCCTGCTGTACCCAGTTACTGCACAAGATGCACTCTTTATTCCTTGTCCCCAGACTCCAGGCAGCACATGGAGGCTCTGGGAAGATTACTGATATATCCAGCAAGTGGCAGTTGAATGATATCTCCTGTCACCTAAATCCCAGGTTTGCCACTCTTCCAGGATGTGTCTAAATGCTCCCACACACAACGCTGTAGACAAAGGCTGTTGTTTCCAAAACCAGTGGCAGCTTCCCACAGCCAGCCCAAGGCCAGGGTGACTGAAGGCTGAGGTGTGAGCTAGGAAGAGGGAAGCTGGAAGCCGTGCAGGAGGAAGGAGTGGTGCTTTGGACCAGTGCAATGTGCCACAGGTGGCTGAGGTCTGCTAGCTGTGCCCAGTCCCAGCCCAGGAAGCCGGAAGAGCCAAGCTTAATTCAACTCTGCACCTCTCACACTGGCCATGGAGGAAGGAGGAGCAACACAGACACCAGGCCCCTGGCTGAAAACGGTTCCCTGTGAATGCAGAAGCAGCAGCAGTAAGTGTGTCGGGGGGCCGGAAGCTCGAGTCTGTTTGAGCTGGCAGCAGGCTCAGTAACTGATGTGTGGTCACCCCAGAGGCTATTTCTCCAGGACAGTACAGAAACACTGGGCTGCAGCCAGAGGAAATCAGGTTGACTCAGCCCACTTCTGCCCTGAGGATCACTCGCCCAAGAGTGCCTGGAGCCCGGCTCATCCCTGCCCCAAGCGATCGTTCTGGGGCCATTTCTGTTTGAACCTGTATGTGCCCCGTAGTTGGCCTTGGCTCTAGGCCTTCACTAACAAAAGGAATCACTGGCTGCTGTGCCAATTTACTCAGGTATAATGCCGTGCATGTCAGCAGTTCCAATTAGAAGAACTTGCCCCTAAAAGTTCATGTTCAATAAATGTTCAGAGAGCAGTTGTCGTATCCCAGGCAGTGAGGGTAAAGCCATGATGCTGATGGGGCGGCAGTCGTGATGAGTGGTGGTTGAGTGCTCACTGGGTACCTCGTACCACTGAGTGACTTGAATCATTACCTTACCTGGCACAGTCTTCCTAGAGCACCTGAGAGGCAGGGCTCGAAGAGATTAGTCTGTACAGATGAAGACATAAAAGTTTGAAAAGGGGGGGCCGGGGATCTAGCTCACTGGTTCTGGCGCCTGTCTTGCAAGTGCAAGGACCTGGGGTCGAACCCCGGTAACCACATAACAATACTGGGCGTGAAGACTCACACCCAGCAGCAATCAGTACCACATACCACAGTGCCGGGCGTGGTGGCTCACGCCTGTAATCCCAGCACTCGGGAGGCAGAGGCAGGAGGATTGCTGTGATGTGAGTTTGAGGCTGAGCTCAGGGCCAGCCTGAACTACAAAGCGAGACCCTGTCTCAAAAAACCTTAAAAAAATAAAATTAAAAAAAGTTTGAAAAGGATAAGTGCCCAGGGTCACCAGGCAGCAGAGGCAGAGATGGGACAGGATCCTGGAGCCACGCTGTCTCTCACAGTGGTCCCCAAGGTCAGTAAGACCTGGTTTGATCACAGTCACAGCAGATGGCAACTCCAGAAAGCAGAAAGTGCAATCAGGCCTGGGCAAGATAGCACCCGCAGAGCACTGGGAAGCCTTGGGAATTGTCCTGCGCTCCCAAAAGGTTCACGGCAAACTCCCAGCCCTGCCAGATCCCAACTTGGGAGTGAATCTCCCAGCTCATGCGGCCATGGACACAAAGGCCACCGTGCAGACCACACCGCTGCTGACTGCAGCTGGACTCCCTGGAGGGCCCCAGCCTACCATCGGCCGTGAGAACTTCTTCCTGCCCACGGAAGCTCACCTGTGGAGCATAAAGGTATTTCCCCCACAGCTGGACCTTGCCAACTAGGAAAGGCCTTCCTGCTGGGGAAGATCCTGCCCCAGTGAGCTGTGTTCCCATAGAGGAGATGAGCAGGAAGGCCAAGTCTGTTCTGGACAATGCCCTGTATGGTGGGAGGAAGTCGGCCCCACGAGCTCTCAGGGTCCCAGGGAAGCGGGGCTGCCAGGCCACTGGCTGCCACTGACAAGGAAAGGAACAGGGTGAGCAGGTGGGAATGCACAAACAGAGGAAGTCTGTGCTACAAAGAGAACTCAGGACATGCCCGCAGAGCACAGGTGACAGCACGAGAGTCTGGGGACGAGACCGGAAGTTGCCCCTTCACTCCTGCCTACATGACGCTGTGGCCTCCGATCGCCAGCTAGAAACAGGGCCCTCGGGGCAGCAGGAAGCAGCACCGGAGAGAGTGACTAACAGGAGGGAGGTATGCTTTGTAAACTGTAAGTCCTGGGTGCATGTTTGTTCACCTCCTTCTGCAGGCTGTGAGCCTTGGAGACTGTGACAAGTGGAAGCATGAGTAACCGGGGCATTATGACAAACAGGAGCACAGCACTAGCCTGCGAGCTGGAACTGAGGTGGGTGTGCATCCTTGGAATGAAGCTCAGGCTAACTTCCTGCAACAAAACAGAAACAGCCTGCAAGCGCTGTAGCTGCTTCCGCCTCATCCAGACCGTCGGAGGCGCTGCTGGAGCCCTCCCACCCGACCGGGACACCTGCTTTCTTTGTTCGTCAGTCAACCAACATTTATTGGACACTCTCCTGTGCCAGGTCTCGTCATAAAAAGTGTGACTACGCTGTGACAAACACAATAAAGGAGGCCCACATGGTGTCAAAAGGGCCCACAATCAGGATATACAGGATATATAACCAGCTTTCTGGGGCCTGTTATTGGGATAACTGATCTGGTAAAACCAAGAAACTGTGGATAATTAGGTTGAGACCCAGACTCAATTTATTAACTAGAGGGAATAAGAACAACCTGGCCCCAAGGAACCCTCCTAAAAAGACCTGCCACAGGGCAGAAAAACTGCATGTGTATGTTAGATTTTGCTGTGTAACAAATCACTCCAAAATGTCATGGCTTAAAACAATTTCTTTCTTTCTTTTTTTCTTTCATATTGGGGATGGAACACAGGACCTCACACACAGTAGGCAGCACTCTGTCACTTACCTATACCCCCAGCCCTTTTTATTTTATGTTTTACTTTATTTTATTGTCTAGGCTAGTCTTGGACTTAGGATCCTCTTGCTCAGTCGCCCAAAGAGCTCAGATTATAGATGCCACCACACTCAGCAACAACTCTTTTCATTTGGTTGGGCTCAGCCACTGGCTGGAGCTCATTGGTTCATTATTAGAAGGATACCTTGGGGCTTCCACCAAAGGGAGCTGGAGTTGGCAGCTTCCAAATGCCAGCGTATGTCACACCTCTATACTTGTTCTTAATCTGCTGACCTAAAGCAAGGCCCCTGACTAAGCTCACAGTCAATAAAGGACACCAGCTCACGGTGTATGTCTTGATTACTTTCATCACTGCAACAAAGCACATCTTAAGGAAGGAAAGATCTGTTCTGGGTCACAATCTGTAGAAGTCTCCTAGTCAGTTTCTCCAAAGCAGAGCAACATGACAGAGGGGCCTGGCGGAGGAGAGCTGCTCCAAGCAAGGTGAATAGGAAGTTGAGGGCATGAAGGGAGGAACGGGGAAGGGAGATGGACCTTTCCGTGTCACAACCCCATTGGTCCACCTCTTCCCGCCAGCCCCACCTCCTAACATCACATGTAGCTATAACATCCCCATAATCCAATCACCTTTGAACACATGAGGCTTTGGGGAACATCCAGATGTAAATCACAACAGTATCTTCACTGCGGAAGGCAGGAGCAAATGGAGAGCTGTCACTGCAAAAATCTAACTCAGTGTGATCAAGGAATTGAAAAGTAGATAGGGAAAATAAAGAGGAAAGAGAAGGATGATGCAAAGGTAGCAGGTGCCAGGACATGGAGGACTGCAAACTACACTACAAGTTTTATCTTATCTTAAAAGCAGGAAAGTGCTCTGGCTTTTGGTTCTATCCTGTGAGCCTAGTCATCAAAATAAATTCCATATAAGTTAAACTTCCTTGGTGAACTGGCAACATTTCCCAGCTTGAGAAGCTGAGAACAAGATCTGGGGCCGGGTCTAAACCACACATTCCCGCCTGCAGCCTGAACAGTACCAGCACCCAGCTTCCCATTCTGTGCCTTTACGACACCTCTCCCTTCTCCAGCTCCACCCTCCCCAAGGCTTAGTGAAGGAAGCATTGCCTTGACTTTTCTAAGCCCCCAAACAGAAACAAAATGAGACCTGTGGCCGAGGGAACAAGCCCGTGGCTCCTTCTGTAGTCTTGTGATTTCTAAGCCCCGCCCCCAGGCTGCTCACGCTCTGACCATCACTTTGCCTGTTTGCCTTTACTAGACTGTGTTGCTTAAAGTTCCCATAACTCCAGAGTCTGCATGGAGTCAGAAATACTTGGCTGAATAAATTAATAGACGAATGAGCCTATTACCATTCAGACAAGATCGGGCTTGTTCAGGGTGGTATGGCCATAGGCCCTATTACCATTCAGTCAGAGATTTTTTCTGAAAGCCCAAGAAGTTTTCTGCAGGAGAGAGGAAAGGTTCTTTTCACCTATAGTGGCATGATCTCCACTGTCTCCCAGTTCCAACATGAAACCACCTACCCTGAGGACAGAGATCTCCAGCTCGAGACAGTCTAAGCAGAGTTGTCAGAGAATAGAGGGAAGCATCGAGAAGGCAAGTGCCACATCACTGACTATCAGGGCCAGGATGCTTTCTAGGTGAAAGAATAGCTGGCCAGGGGAACTGGGGGAACCCCACGTGGGCACAGATTCCATGCAACCAACTGATTGGATGACTTCCTCACCAGAGGCTGGAGTAGCAACTCTGATAAACCAGGGGTGGAGAAAAGTTTGTCTCCCTTTTATAGAAGAGAAACTGGAATCCCAGAGTGATCAGCTTTAGCCTGATCATCCACCTTAATGGTCATGACCACAGAGACAAAAGACTACATTCCCCAGACTTCCTTGCAGCTAAATGTGGCCATCTGACCAGGTTTTAGCCAATGAGACATGAGTAGAAGTGATGTCTGTAACTTTGGAGATGTGTTTACACGTGGCAGAAGGACACTACCCTTCCCACTTTTCTCCTTCCCATTAGCTGTAGTCTATCTTGGGCCATATATCCAAGGAAACCTGAGGAAATTGTAGCAGCAACCACATGGAAGAGAGCTTACTGGGAGCTGTCACACCAGACCTGAACAGTGTTTATCTGTTGATAAGGAAAGAAAATGACTTTGTTCCTCTTTGTTAGCTATCTTCATGGACATGAAGTTGTAAACTGAGAGATGAGGTATGTGCTGACAAAGATGTGGTGGAACAAATCCATACGCACTGTTGGTGGGAACATAACATGGTACTTGTGGTGACTGATCTTGATGTCCACTTGGCTGTCTTGGGAGCTGTCCAGGAGACTCGTGAAGCACATTTCTGGGTGTGTGGGGTGGATCGTGGGAAGGGGCAACCTGGGGACTACATCTGGTCCCTCCATGGCCTCTTTCTCTCTGGCTTTGCCTCTGTGCTCTGTTCCTAGATGCCTTTCACTGGGCAGCTTTGCTCTACTCTGCCTTCCCACCATGATGCTTCTGCCTGGGAGCTACCAACCATGGACTGAAACCCTGGCAATCATAAGCCAACATGAACCACTTCCTCTTCCGAGTTGTGTGTGCCAGGCATTTTGTGACCAATACAGTACAGTAAACTAGCTCCTCAAAATGAAATTGCCATTCTACTTCTGGATATATATGCCAAAGAATTGAAGGTAGAATTTTTTCTTCAGTACTGGGGATTAAATTCAGGATCTTTGCATTGATATATATTATAAGCTTTTTTTTCATTTTATATGTTGAAAGAAGATTTTACTAAATCACTGAGTTGCCCAGGCTGGCCTTGAGCTTAAGATCTTCCTGTCTCAGCCTCCCAGACTGCTAGGATTACAGGCATGTACCACCACACTCAGTTAAAAGTGGGACTTTAAGAGATATTTGTATACCCACATTCACAGCTGCATAATCACAATAGCTAAAATATAGATGCACCCATACACCCATCGAACAGTGAATGAATAAACAAAATGTGGCATATCATTTGAATACTATTCACCTTTGAAAAAGGAGGAAATCCTGACACATTATAACATGGATCACCTTGAAGACGTTATGCTAAGTGTTATAAACTAGTTATAAAAAAGACAAATACTATAGGATTCCACTTATACAAAGTCCTTGGAGTAATCAGTCATAAAGACAGAAGTATGATGGCTGCCAGGAGCAGGGGAGAGAATGGTGGAGAGTCACTATATAATGGGAACAGACTTGGGTTTCACTTTATGTAAAGAGCTACCGAGATGGATGGAGTGACAGCTGCAAGTATTATGAATGGACTTAATGAAGTGTACACTTACAAATGGTTAAGATGGAAAAAAGTTTTCATTTGTATTTGACTTCAATAAAAAAAATTATTTTGAAAAACCCAAAAGGAAATGACCTCTCTTGATTGGGCTCCTATTAATTAAGCTTTGGCTCTGCCTCCTGAATTAACATCCTCCTGGCTCGTACAATACAGCCCAGGGCCAGGGCCAAGTATCCTCAGGAAGCCTTCCTTCCGACCGGCTGCTGTCCAATCACCAGGCCCGCCCATTGTCCCAGGGAGCAAAGCCATGACCTCCAGCCACCCCCAGGGACCAGCTGCTTTCTTTAAAAAGAGTTGGGGAAGCTTCTTGGAGAAACCTGCTGGGCGGCCAAGGATGCGAAGGAAGTAAATGTCACTGGTCCTCAGCCTTTGTAGCTGCCAGTCAACCTATACCCACTGTTAAAATATCCCAGGACAGTCACTAAGCAAAGACCCACACTTTGAATGATCCCCCTCCCTATCTGCCCTGGCCCCAGACTCTCAACTAAAAAGGAAAGAAGCAGGGCCTCATCCTTACTTCGGGCAACACAACTTGTCAATGCCCCTGACCTCCTCTCCCTATAAGGAAACAGAAGCCCCAGCTCAGTGTCCAGGAGGACAAGTTTTCTGAAAGGCGTCAGGTTTGATTCCCACCTCCGCCTCCCACCTCGCTCTTCCCCCAGGAACACCAGATCCTGCAGAGGTCAACTCCGGCCTACTCGGAACAGCCCATGACAACACTCAGATACTATTGCACACTTTTATTTACAGAAAACACAGATAAAGCATTTCAATGTTCATTTAGCAAACTGACCCACTCTTTTTTTTTTTTTTTTTTTTTGGCACAAAGAAATTTCACAGATGGACCCCAAGATCAACCAGAAACTCATATTAAGAAGACTCATCCATCATTGCCAGTCCAGGGGCAGCTACAAGACTCAGACAGACAGACAGACAGACAGCATCACCACAGACTGGAAAAGATCAACAAGGCCCACGTTCACCTCACTGTTAGAACCTGCTCCCCAACAGGCAAGGGCAGCAGGAGGGGCGGTATCTCTGCTCTAAGGGAGAAGGTGGGTGTCAGGGGTGGGAGGCAGGGAGGGGAGGGAGAGACCCCTTTCCTACATTAGTGAGAGGCAATCCTTCGTTTTATCCCCTTCCCTGCAAAATAAGAGTGCAAGACCCCGGGGCCCACCCCACACTCATCCGCCCCAAAAGCTCAGAGGTTGGGTTCAGGGTGCCTCTCCCCACTGGTGCCCATGTGCGTGTGTGAATGTGTGAGTGGGGTGCTTGTAAACATTATCACGGTCCACCTAGAGACCCAGCATCTGTGTCTGCATGGGGTGGGGTGGGAGGCGTCTCCCACTTCTCATGCCCTCTGCCCCAGGGATTCCTCTCCAAGACATAGTGCAAATTTCAGAGACAAAAAGAGAGAGGAGGGAGTGGGCGGGCAGGGGGCAGGGAGGACACAAAGACAGGACGGGACAGGCGGGCTGGGGAAATAAGGCAACAGTTAGATACGGTCCATGTCATCAAAAGCGACTCGGCGCGTCCCACCCCACCGCACACCCGCGTCACGAGAAGGGCCGGAAGTCCCGCTCCTCCACCAGGCTGATGGAGGAGTTCTTCAGCTCCTCCTCCGACCTGGCCATCTTGTAGCCCAGCTGGGCCAGCACCTGCTGACAGGCGTCCTGGGCGAAGGCCACAATGTCATAGGACAGGCGAAAGCGCCACTTCTCGGCTGTGGCAGCCGAGTTCCGCACGGTGCCGTACTTGTGCTTGCCCAGGTTGGGGTCGCCCCGTGTGTTGTTCTGGATCCAGCGGGCCACATGGCCGTCCAGGGGGATCCCCAGGAACCCATAGATCTCCTCGGTCTTCTTCATGGGGTTCCTGGCCAGGTCCTCATAGCGCACCAGCATGTACTTGCCCTTGAGCCACGAGGGCCGCATAAGACCAGTGGACACGGAGTTGGAGAAGTCCTCGCACACCGTGGTCAGCTGGGTCACGTCCAGGTTGTATGGCTTCCGCCCTGTGCCATACCAGAGCCGCCACAGCCGGTACGTGTCACGGAAGGTCTCGCTGCGGGACGCAAGAATGCCGCGGGGGTCTCGGACCAGCTGGATGACCTTGAGGTTCAAGCGGGGGTCTTCAACCAGAGCCCGCAGGTCGCTCACCTCAGGCACTCGCACTGTCTTGATGGCCACGTGGCTGCGCTCACGACAGGCCTCGGCGGCCACAGTCAGGTTCAGCAGGCGACACTTGCGCACACAGTCCCCCTCTTCCAGGACCAGGTCAGGGTTCCCTGGGGGGTCGCACACTGGCCGAGAGCAAAGGACCCTGCTGGCCCCTCGACGGAAGATCCTGTCGGTGGTGTGGTTGACCGGAGGCGGCTTGATGTAGTTCTCCAGGAAGTAGAGGTCACAGTCATACAGGCTCCGCAGCAGGTCCCGGCTGGCACCCAGCATGACCCGCCGGGTGGCTGGGGTCTTGCTCTGGAAGAAGCGGGGAATGAACGTGTTCTGGACGTGGTAGAGGGGCTCGAACAGGTAGAAGACGTCCAGGTGCTGGTTGAAGAGCTGGCCCACAAAAGACGAGCCACTGCGTGTGGTGGCCAGGATGAGGATGTGGGTCTTCCGAGAGAGGTTATAGGCGAAGGTGGGGCTCTCCTCGCACAGCCGCTCGGCCAGTCCGGCCTCCGCCAGCCCAGGGCAGGCATGGAAGGACTTGGCAGTGAAAGTGCGGATGGCCGTGTACTGGATGGCGATGGAGGCCAGTGCCAGGAGGAACACGGCCTTCCAGGAGCACTGCATGGCTGACCACCTTCATGGGGCTGCTTCTCTGCGGCACAAGGTCTGCAGCAAACGAGGCCAGGGGTCAGGCGCCTCCCACAGCAGGGGCCAGGGAAACACCCAGCCTCTGCCCAGGGCTCCCCACACACCCCTGAAGCCTAAGCAGCTTTAGTACTAGACACTGTCAATCTCTGGGGGGCTCCTGGGAACTTCAGGAAGTTGTACAAACCATACCCCAATATGGAACCTACAGATGGCAGCACAGGCCTCTTATCACAAGCTCCAATTCCTCTTAGAGCGCCTGGGCAAGAGTTTAACTCCTCCCCCAAGCTGAGACTCTTAAAGCAGCCACCGGCCACACCTTGCTGCCCCTTCGGCATCTCCTGGCCAGTTCTCTGTCACAGCTGGTGTCTCCCGGCCCAGAGCGAAAAGACCAGCAACACCTTATCCAGGCCAGCTGGGCCAGGAAGAGTGGATAGCTGCCTCCAGCTTGTGCATGTGGGTGACCAGCTACTTCCAGATGTGGGCCTTGGGCTCCCGGAGTGTCTAACATCACCACAGGGGGTGCTACCTGCAAAGCCATCCCATCTGGGCCTGGGAGACAGATGGAACCTGGCTCAGGCCTTAGCCCATTAGTCCGTCCATATGCATGGGGACGGGGAAGGACCACGGAAAGCAGAAAGGGAGGGGTGTGGCCAGGACAATCCAACCACCTTGCAGACACCTCTCCCCGGCTAGCTCAGCTGCCGGCAGAGATCTTGATGGACAGCTCCGAGAGCTCAACACTTACCAAGGAGAGGGTGTCCCAGGCTGGACAGTCTGCAGCCCCCAGTGTCCCCAAGTCCAGCCAGCAGCCTATAACACAGGAAGTTCCTGAGGGTGGGAGCCACCCAGGGTCACCTCCCACATTTCCTCCTGTGCTCTGTGTCCCTCAGGCTGCCCCCTGGGCCAGGGAGGGCCCTGCACACCCCCCTGGATTTATCACTGACTCCAGTGCCCCAACCAACCCAGTACCACCTCTGGTTTCCAAAGGCCTGGCAAAAGGCCATGAGAAGAGACCAGCTAGCCCGAGCTCCCACCGACCGAAAGCCAACACAGCCCTCATTGCTGCTGCATTTGAAATCAGTGAGACCAAATCCAACCTGTTCAGGGACAGGGGTGGAGGGCTCTCCCCCAGCCGCCAGGTCAAGTGCGCAGCTCCAACAGGACAGCCAGGTAGGATAATTTGTCTTTCACAATCACACTGACGACAGCACAGCAGCTACCTGAAACACAAAGCGAAAGTGGACCTTAACGCACTTTACCAAGTCCATGCTACAACACCGAGATGGGAGCGATGATCCAGGCACCAACACCACGCATCTCCATAGCTTTCACAGACACGCACTGATTTATTCCCTTAAGAACTCTGTGCAGAGCCCACGAAGGGGTGAGGGGGCCTCTCTGAGTTCATCGGCCGCTGTAACCCCACATGGAAGTCTTCCAGAGCTCATGCTCTCCCCCCTTCCCAGGAGACCCCACTTTCTCAGACTTTCTGTTCCTCACCCTTTGATTAATGGACCCAGCATGGTTTTGATCCGGGAGAGAGGCTAGGCCTCAGAGGGAGTCTGACTGGGCAGATAGCCTCCCTTTTCGGCGTGAACAGCTGAGCTTTATGGCTGTACGTCACACACCCTGCTAGCTGCTGTGGCTTCTCTGGGGCCAGGCCGGTGGGTCATCCTGCTCCACACCTGCACAGCTGCCTGGCTTGGCTCCCCAGATCCTGCCACCATGGTATGCCAGCACCCTGAGGGGAGGCTGTCCCTCACTGCCATAGCTCGGACAGACCAATGAACGCTCATGTACTAGGCAAATTATGTATGACCAGGTAAGAAATAGCAGGATGCACAGTCCCTCTGAGTCAGAGCCCACCCAGGGCTCAGGCCCCTCACCAGCTTGAGAAGAAATGGAGCTGGCCTTGGGGAGGGGCACCAGCTCTGGGCTGGAATGGCAGAGGGCCTGCTGCAGCTCCGGGGCCTGGGAGTCCTGTTTTAAACATGAAACTTGACTTGCTATATTATATGCACAAACCAATACCAGTAAACAGAGAAAGAAGCTCTGTTCAGACGTACTGATACAGGGGAAAGATCATACCCTCCCCGGACCCCTGGCACCTGACCGGTCTTCTGACAGCAGGGTGCTACCCCGTCCCAGACAGAGGAAAGCCCTCTCCACTGGAAACCAGGCTCCCCTGCTACAGGCAGGCTGCTCCTCTGCCCTAATACCCAAGACAGAAGGGAACCAATGCCATTCAAGAAGAAAACGGGCAGAGAATGCCAACACCAGCAGTGTGGGCCACAGAGTTAAGTGGTGAGAAATCCACCCTTGAGTGGCAACGCCATCATATTTGGATGCATTTGGTCCCAGATAGCTGTCAGCTCTCCTGGGGTGGACAGGCCTTGGCTGGGGAGGGCAGGTTATGGGTAAAATCATGCCAGGGAAGGCCAGTCCTCGTGGGCACTCACAAGGGGGGGTCTCAGGCATGCACTCCTCCTGCAGGCACTCATCCACCCCCATGCCAACCCTGTCATTGCTCATTGGAGAGAGGGGCACTGAGGCCCTTGGGGGCCAGGTAGCTGCCCACACCGACCCCTACAGGAGCCAGCCCAGGCTGTGTGCCATGAAGGCCACACACAAATCTTCCTGGCTCTGCTCCCTCGTTCACCTGCCTTGCAGCCCTCAGAGAACCTCCCTTGAAATCTAGCCCCCCAAAACAATGCACCAGGGAGGTTTTCCAAAGAGGAGCTGCCCTCCTCTCACCCAGGAAACGTCAGCCAGGACCACAAGCTGCTATTCTGCTCAGCGACATCGATCCCAACACAGCAGAGCCGGCTCACAAGGCACAGCCTGGGGACCATGAAAGGGCATTTAAAACCCAGCCACAGGCCACCCCCACCGCCCAAGGAGGCCAAAGCCATGCTTGGGAACAGGAAGACGGGGGAAGTCTGGCCCTTCTGGAAGTGCCTTGCTCTCCTGCCAGCCTGGCAAAGCCAGGTCAAGGGCTGGCCAACAGTCCTTGGTATGCTGGAGGCATTTGCCCTGGAAACCAGGGCCCCAGGGCCAGATCTTGCTGTTCCCAAGGAAGCGCTGGCCACTGCAAAAGACTCCTCAATGCCCCTGGGCTCCAAGTCAGAAGGTGCAGCCCAGGCCCTTTCCGGGCTTCTAGTGACCCGGGCAGGGCCTCCCTCCACCCCCGGTGGCAGGTCCGGCCTTTGACACAAGAGCCCAGGATCTGCCCTTCGAGTCACCAGGCAGGGGAGGCTGAACTGACTTCATGCCAGGGAGGAAACTCCCACCTCGACGACAGCCAGCTTCCAGGGCAATGGGCGCCCTGGTGGGACAGGAGAGAAGTCCACTCTGAAGAACTCAAGTTCACAGCTAAGGGCTCGAGCTGTGAGCCATGCCAGCCTGGGTGTGTCACTTAGCAAGGTTACACACCTGGCTGGTTCACCAGTGCCCCTCTGCCTCCGTCTCCCCATTCACAAAGGGGTATAACTACAGAAGTGATTCTAAGAATTGGAAGACTTCTGAAAGGGTTTAGACAATGCCAGACATTCAGAGCACAGGCTCTCCCAGGTCACCCACTTACTGGCTGTGGGAACTGTCTAGATGTCTTAATGTCTCTATGCCTCTGTTTTCTCCCTGCAAAATGGGGATAATTATAAGAAGGCTGTCGGGAGGATGCATCCTGGCAGTGCCCAGGACAAGATAAGCACCCACAAGGTGGTGAATAGTATCATCATTAGTGCTTTGCTTCTCTCTCCGGGGGAAGCACCTCATTACAAATGACCTCGCAGTAGCCCACAGAGTCTGACTCTGACCGGGACACCAAACTCTGCCCAACCCCCTTCTTCCCCGCCTCCCTCCCTGCGTTAGGCACCGCAGTGGCTTTCCTGCTGCCCTCTAGTGGCAAGATGCTATGTGCAGCCTCCCGCCCAGGCGTTTTCCGGGTCTGTTCCTGGCAGAAGCTGCGGCCAGCGGGAAGTACAGGCTGCAGGAAGCAGCGAGGTGTGATGACAGCACAAGCCCTGGCTGCGCACCTCCCTCCTCAGCCACAGGCCAGAGCCAGAAGCTACAGCAGCCTCGCCCTATCCCAGGCCTCTCCCCTGAGGAGGGGAAGAACCCTGAAGTTTCTGTCCCCGCCGAGGCGGCCACAGCTTCCACCTCTCCCTGGCCCAGGGGCCAAGGGCTCTCCTGGCCTCTCTGCACCTGGCTCTGCCCGTGGATCAGGGACTAGAGCTCATCCAGCGCGACCCAGAGGCAGCTCTGTACCGTGGGCGCCACAGGCCTCTTGGAAACACAGTCCCTGACCCCCCAGAAAATGCCAGGCATGCCTACCAGGTTACACACACAACTTGAGGCGTTTCCCGGACCTCCTGACACTGAGGAGGTCCTGAGTCCTTCACTACAGACGGGGCTCCTGGGACTAGCCGACGCAGAGTGTCAAGCAGCCAGGGCCAGAGAACGCGGTGCGCCACCTGGCACCATGTCATGCTTTATAAGGAACATGCCCCAATATTTATGTACCTGCAGACACCCCACTGGGAACAGGAACCCAGAACTGTGCTCCCCTCCAGGGTGGAACTGGGGGACAGTTCACGGCGAGCTTGGCGCTCAGTGCCTCTGAGACAGACAGAAGCTACTTCTCACAGGAACTGGACAGGCACGGTGGCAGGATGGGGCCCTTCCTATCCTGTCCCAGGCACCGCCAACCAGGTATCCCCTCTGCCCTTTACAAGGTGCCTGCTCCCCTAGAGCTGGGCTCTCTCTGCTTGGGTGGCCATTACGGACAGCATTCAGAGGGACACCACTGGGATGGGGCAGGATCTGGGCTTACAGGGAACAGCTGCCTTGTAACTTCGGGAAAAGCTTCCCCTTCCTCCCTCCTCCCCAGAACTCTTATAAAATCCTAGGGCGGCGGGGAGGGACAGCAAAGGCAAAGGAAGTGGAACATATCTGCTGAGCAGACTCAGAGTCAGGATGGAGGGGCCGCGGAGCTCTGGGGTGCCAGGAACCAAAGCAAAGGGCCGGGAGCGGGACAGGGAGGGGGAAGTTGGCTGGGACCGAGGCTGGAGAGGAAATGCTGAATCCCGGGTCTGCAGGAGCCAGTGCTGAGCCACCATAGATGTTTGTTTAGTCAAGGCTCAAAAACATAAAACAGCAAGATTTTTCCTTCCCTAAGAAAATTAGGTGATGAAAATGAGGCAAGGGGAAAACAAGAGCATGAAAGTCCAAAGGAGACAGAAAGTAGGTCTGCGTAATAGCCCAGCAGCCTGCAGGATCCCTGTGGGAGTCAGAGTTTCCCAGCGGTCGGTGGGAAAAGAGAAGTATTGCCGTGTTCCATAGACCCACGAGCTAAACACTAGGGATCATCAACTAAGAGATGCCCAGCTACTCTGCACACTTTGCACAAATTTCTTCCAAGAGGTCACCACAGCCACACGCTGCGTGGGCCACGGCCTGCAGCCCTCAGGCCTCAAACACCACAGATGAGCTGCAGGGACCTGTATTCAAAGGCATCCTGCAGTGTGGGCAGTACAGGAGCACAGCCCGACAGGGTCTGGACAGTGGGGACTCCAGAGGTTCTCTCAGGGGTCACGCCAGCCCCTGTGTACCATGGAGTCTACAGAATCGGTACCAACACAAAGTTGGTAGCTGCGTACAATTTTGAGAACTATCCGTGGACCCAACAGCGCCTCCTCCTGGCACCTCATGGGAGCACAGCCATAAAGCCATGGTTTCCACGTCCGCAGCCGCCCTGAGTCCCTGGTCCTGCCCATCTGCACCTCCGCAGAGCCACCCCATGGCCTCCTGGCCACTCCAGTGCCCACCGGTGATGGCCCTCGGGATACCTGGGCATCTCAAGCCTCCTCGAAATGTCATTCACAGGCACTGGAGGAGGAGCCTGGCCTGGTTGACAGCTGGGGAGAGGGGTCATCACAGATGAAATGGAGGACATGTCACAGTTCTCCCAAGTGGTTAGGCCATGAGACAGGCACCTGGTGATGCCAACAGCTCAGTCCAGAGCTGGGCATAGCACAGCTACACCTGACCTGAAATGTCGGAGTGACAGAGATCGGGCTTGTCTGGGGAAAGAAATCTGCTATGCGGTACCGCCCTGGACCCAGACTCCGTCACTCCTGCAGGGCATAAAGCCCCAGTGTGCCCAGGCCCAGGCAAGGATGAGTCAGAAGGCTGCTTCCCTGTCTCAGGCTGTCCTGCGGACTCTTTCCTCCCCCACCCCCACCAGAAGCCACAGTGGAGTGGGAATACTGCTGAGGCCCTGCCCCTGGGTTCCAGCATCAGAGATGGGACGAACATCACAGGGGCAGAGCCCAGGAGCTGCTGCCTGAGACAGGGGTGGACCATCTGTCCCGGCTCCAGGCTCCAGCCACCTGCACAGGCCTACCTGGGAGAAAACTGACTCTAAGTCTTATGGAACGGAAGCAGCCACAGGTGCAGAAACCCAGAGATGACCACAGATTGGCAAGCAACTTCGTGCCAGTGCCAAGCCACATTCCCCATGAGGCCCGGGCAAGTAGGCGATGCTTGTCCAAGCAGTTCTGGGTGCAGACTCAGCTGCAAGGACTCCCGAGCCCTGACTGACCTCAGAGTTTAAAACCCCAGGTCACAAAAGCAAGAACATCACCCAGCACTGGGACACTATGGTGACACAGGCTTCCCAGACACGCTAATGCCTATCTTGCCCACAGCCTCCAGTCCTACCCAAACACAGTGGCTCATTCAACACCTACCAACTATATCTGAGGATTGAGTCCCCAAGATGTCACCTGTAGCCCTTCCCCAGTGTGTGGAAAGGTCTGTGCTATCTCACTACTTCCTGGGGACTTACCCTTCCCGGATGAACGACACAAAGATTATCAGGGATAGCTGTGGACATGGGGATAATGTGCCCTAGAAGCAAGAGCTTAAATTCACGTGCTCCCCATCAAGGCCCCAAATCTGGGCTGGGGAGACTTGAGGAGTTTTATGATCAAGAAGCCCAGGAATGCCCCAACCCCCTGACCTCCTGTTCTGGAACAGGGCCTTGACTTTATTGTTGGCCTGCAGCTGGTCCCAAGGACGTGCCTATGCCAGGCTGCCACCCTTTGGTCCCTGGGGTGATAAGCATTAGGAAAAGCCAACCACTGGGCACAAGGTCAACAGGAAGAGCAGCTCCCCAGACAGCAAAGAGGCTCCCGTAATAAGACAAATGGCAGCTGCTGTCCAGACTGACCCCTCATTGCCACCTGTCACGTGTCACCACAGCGGACACCGTGTGAGTCCGCGGTACAGACTGAAGCTGCACCCACATCGCTCGTGAAGGCTTGGGAAGTTAGGGAGCTGTCCTCATGGCTCAGACAGGGCAGGGCAGTGCACACAACGCACCGGTGTGCACGGTGTGGGCCCCTCAGCCCTCCCTGCCTTCCCCACCCCCACCTCCTGCAGCCCTGGCTACACTGCCAGACCTGCGGCCCTGGGCAGATTTGAGTGCCAGCAGGGAGGGAGACCACATCCACTGCCCAGACTCAAATGAGATCAAGCACAGAGCTCCTAGCAAAGTGATCAGCCTGCAGCCATCACTCCATTAGCGGGACCTCTAGAACATCAGAGACCTCGGAGTTGTCATTTCCTCTGTCCCGCGGAACCCAAAAGACAGCACCGGGGACCCCCTCCCATCCTCGCCCAGCACTCAGCTTGAGGTCCCCAATGCTTTGCAGGGACCCAGTGGGGGCAGAAAGGTCCTAAACCACTCACAGTCACCACAGTGAGCCGAGAAGTGCTGGGCCCGCTTCCTCCTCACGCTGGGGAGGCAGACAGCTTTCAAACCATTCCTAGCCCGTCGCATCTCAGCTCTAATCAAGGTGCAAACACAAGGCAGAATCTCTAAACATTTAGAAAACGCGGGAACCCTGTGCCCCATGCGGCACTGTGGGGATTTATAAAGAACAAATCATGCCTGACAAACTTGATAGCTTTCTTGATAGAATTACAAGACTGGTAGATGAAGGAAATGCAGGCAGGGTAATATATCTTGATTTTTAGCAAAGCATTTGATACAGCACTCCAAGTAATCTCGAAAAGTTAATTCAAACAGACTTGGCCCTAAGCACTTGTCAGGGGGAGGGGGCAGGTGCCCAGGTCCCGGGGGCAGGGACTTCGAGGCAGAGCCCAGGTGTGGGGGCAGGGCTGCCCAGCCTGTGCTGGGTCACATCCTACCTAACATCTTCATTAATGATCTGAGAAAGGGAGTAAACAGTCCGTTAATGAAATTTGCAGAGGATATTAAAGTGGAAGGTGCTGTGAACACCAGTGAGGACGGCGAAGCGGTCCGGAGAGACCTGGGGGGAACCTTGGCAGGAAGCAGCGCAGGCGGGGGTGTGTGCAGCGGGGTGCTGGGCAGCAGCTGGAGCAGCCTGGACAGCCCAGGAAGACAAGGGCATCCCCACGGCTGGTGTGGACAGGGGAGAAGTCACAGCCAGCTTCGGGGCGGACCAAGCGGGCAAAGGCAGGAGTCTTTCTCCATCTGTAACACAGAAGGGAGGGCTGGGTGACAAGGGCGCTCACCTGCTGACAGCTGGCAGTGACAGCCATGCCTGTGACGCCAGGGACAGGCCCTGCAGGGGGAGGGCTTCTCCCCACCCCAGCCCCATGCTTGTCCAGATTGAGCGTGTGCCATAGAGGCCCCGAGACAAGGACCACAGGAGGAAGCCCACAGCCCCCCTCTGGCTAACCCCCCAAGAGGGAGGTACCCCCAGCCAAGTGGACCAGCCCGACAGGGTCAGGGAAGGTGGCCTCCCCCTCCCAGAGCCGTCGCTCAGCCTGGGCTGTCCTCTCTTCTGCCTCAACCTAAGGGGGCTTTGGGACCAAACTCTTCTCAGGGGACTCAAGCGGAAGCCACCCATCCATCTGGACTCTGAGGCCTCCTTCCTACCAGGTTCCTGGACAGGCAGGGTCTGAACCGGAGCCCAGGCTGCCAGCTTGGTGCCAGCCCAGGGTGATTCCAAATAGTCTCTGTGGGAAGAAATGGGTAGCGGTACCTAATGGGGGATGGCAGGGTGCTGCTGCAGACCAGCCCAGGAAGATGCCAGGACCACCTTCTGGGACATGGGAAGGAACCAGGTGAACCAGCCCCCAACCCTCACTGTGCTCCTACTACGGTGTTGTTCGAGTACTCCACGTAGTAACACATTTGACCTTCACAGCCCTGCGAGGTAGATACCCGCACTGTCTCTGTTTTACAGAGAAGGAAACTGAGGAGAAACTTCGAGCCTTGGCACCTAGCCGGAAGGGGCATGGAACCAGCAGCAGCCTGCAGGCTGGGGGCTCCAGCATGGAGACCCAGTGGGTGGGGAAGGGCAGCCCCTCTCCAGGGAGCCTGAGCCTTGCCCACCCCCCACAGTCCCCAGGAAGGCAGTTGGTCCAACTCCTGCCACACCTGTGGAGCCTGATTTTACTATATGTCTCCCTTCTCCCCACCACCACTGCCGCGCTACACTGAGTCCAGCGCACAAGTCTGTTTCCATGGAAACCATACAGTGACTCAGGGCTTCGGGACCTTCTCTGAAACAGATTATGAATATCAGATGCTCCCCCCCCCACACCAATGCACAGTGGAGTCGGAAAGTAAAGGGAGACCCACAGTGTACAGGGAGGAGATGATGGGGGGCCCGGGGACAAGCCCTGGGCCTCCTCAGACTTAGCAAAGGGAAGCTCCCCTCATCTGGTGCAGCCTGACACACACTCAAGACCAGAACCCTGGGCACCACACTCCCGCTGACAAAGCCCGTAGGTTTGGGGATCCACATCCCACCAGGAGTGGCAACCTGCACCTGGCAGAGATAGCTCAGGGGTGGGCGCATAGGGTAGCCCTCTGCCAGGGGAGCTGGACTTCCGTGCTGAGTCCTCCGCCAAGAGGACTGACCTACTCAGCAAAGAGGGAAGTAGGGATGGGGTCTGCGCTGAGGTGAGGCAGCAGGCTAAGTGCAGGGAAACTGCCACTGACAAGCCCCAGCAGCTCAGAGGGTAACGGGTAACTGGCAAAGGCTTCCTCTCACTCTCACACCCCATCCCTCTGCTGCCCACCACAACCGCCTGGCTGGCGGGGGTCACTCACCTTCCCCATCAAGATATCAGAGACAACCTCGGGCCTCAAAAGTTGGCAGTGCCAGTCCTGGCCTCCAGCCCAAGGTCTCTGGCCCAAGGGCAGACCTGCCCCTCCTTCCCCAGCAGCTCAAACAGACCCGAGGGAGAGCAGGGAGGGGGTGGAATGGGTAGGAAGCTTGACACCTCCCTGGTGTATCCTACCTGTGAGTCACAGCGATGAAAGCACTTTGAGAAAGAAACCGGGTCATTCTGATCCCCGAAAGTGCTGGGCTGCTGAGGACAGAGCCTGGGAGCTGCTGGCCCAGGTAAGGTCACCTGAGCCAGGTCAGCCCACCTGAGGGGCAGAAGAGCCGGGAGCAGCGCCGGACACCTGACCACCTGCTTGTCTCTCCCTGGATCTCCTCGGTTTGCTAAAACGGTTCTTCCTAGCCTGGGTGCAGCCCACCCCCCCTGTCCTAGGTCTCCCCTTCCCCTGCCTCTGCCCCTGCCCGCCCTCCAAAAGGCGCCCTCGCCTGGACCCGTCTCCCCTGAGCCACCTCCCCTCTGCCCGAAGCAAGTCCCTCGGCAAGCCCTTCCTAGGGGCCGGTTGTCAAGTCCGGCCAGAGAAAACCAGCCCCGAAGCGGACCGAACCTGAGAAAGGGCGGCCTGGGGCTGGGAAAGGGGCGCCTATAGCTTCTGCAGTTGGGCCAAGATGCCACCCTGGGGAGACCACGAGGTTTCCCGGTGCCAGGGTTGCTTGGCCTTTTAACCTCTAGCGTCTCTCGGACGGAGGCATCACGACGCAGGCGGGCACGGCTACCGGAGCAGCTTCCGGGCGCCGGGTGGAAGCGCCAGTGGGACGGTCGCCCGGCTTCCCGGGGGGCCTGCACCATCCATTCGGCAGCCCGGGCCCCGCAGGGCCCAGCGCACCGCGGCGCGGCGGGTGCGGGAGCGAAGCCGGGGGAGCAGAAAGCAGGGTACAGGCCCCGCCTCGGCGCAGCCGGGCTGGGAAAGTTACGGCAGGCGCAGGGACCTCAGCCTCTCCGGGCGCCCCGCGGCTCCGGGCTGTGCGACGGCTGGCCCGGGGCGGCCCGAGTGAGCTCCGCAGCCGAGCAGACCCGGTGCCCCGAGCTGCAGCGCGCCTCAAGTTTGCCGCCCTCTCCAGTGAGCCGGGGGCGATCGCGGCCCCGCCGCCCCCCGCGCCTGCCGGCAGTGCCTGTCCCCAGCGAGGGGCGGCTCCCGGCCCGCGCCCTCCCGCGGCTGCAGCAGAATCCGCGCAGCCCGCCCGGCCCGGCCGCTACCTGGTAGGGGCAGCGCCGGGAGCCGCGGCTGCAGCGCCTCGCGCCGGCTCCATCCTCGGATAGGGACTCAGGCTTGCGGGGAGCATCTCCGCCGCGCCCGCCTCTCGGCCTTCCGCGCCTCCGCGCCCCTCACCGGTCCTCTCGGGGGCCCGCGGCCAGAGCCGGATGGCCAGAGGCGGGGGCGTCCTGGGCAGGGCAGGGATCCGGCCTGGGCGCGAGGCTGGAGGTGAACAGGACGCCGCGGGGCTGGGGCCGGGGCCGGGGCTGGAGCGCCGCAGCCCAGGCGCCGGGGGAGCAGCGGCCGCAGGCGAAGAGCCGAGCGGAGCGCCTGCCTCGCGTCCCCAGCCGAGCAGCGGCGGCGGCTTCAGCGCCGAGCGAACGGCTGGCGCTGCGGCCCCGGCTCCACCCCCGACCGCCCGCCCCTCGCGTCCCCACCCCTTCGGCGCGCTCCCGCCCCCCGTACCGCCCCGCAGGCCGCCCGCGCTCCGGACACCGAGGCCGCCGGCAGACGGCCGCCCCCGCCCTCGGGTCGCCACGCCCACGTTCCCTCCGGCCGCCCCCGGGCAGGTGGGCGCTGCTCTCTGTACCACACGAGCCAGGCGCCTGAGCGCCCCCATCTCCGAAGTCAGGGGAGCTCCAGCCCCGCCCGCAGCCGGCCTCAACCCCTTCCTCAATTGGCGCTACTGGCGAGGCTCCTGCCCAAAATCGGAGCCACTTCCCTGCAAGACCAGCACCTCTGCACAGCCTTCGCCCACCCTGCTCTCCTGCCCTGTGCTTCCCAAGTGTGGAAATGGGTTATTTGTCCCTGATCCAGGTATCTTCCTTGAGCAGGATCAAAGAGTGAGTGATTTAGTGGTTCCAGGGTACATTTGCTGCTGGGCGACTTCCACCCCCATCCTGGCCTCCAGACTGCAGCTGGCGCTCCCACGTGGGAACCGGGGGCCACCCGCTCACATGTGCGGAAGGGAAGCCGGGCAGAGCCAGCAGGCCAAGCGCTGTGGTCCTTCAATGCCTGCACAGATACTGGCTGAGCATTTCCCGCAGGCCAGGACCACACAGGCACCAAGGCAAGCAGACCCCTGACCTCTGTGGATGCAGAGAAAGTAGCACAGTAGACAGTAGACACCGTAGGTTGAGCAGTGCTGTGTGCCCCAGGGCCTCCTGGGCTGCAGGGGAGGCAGGGCAAGCCAGCTGTGGCACCAGGTCTGACATTGGCCGGGGATGCCCACCCCGGTTGTCTCCTTATCCGGAGAATGGCCAGGTGACTGGCCGGCTGGAACTCGGGTCTCCTCAGTTCTGGGCAGGGGGAGCAGTCCATCAGGATTCTCCTGGAGTCTCTGCTTTCCAGTCACAGCCTTCTCGTCCAGAGCAGGGCACAGAATGCCATGCCACACCTGGCACACAGGTGCTTCATAATTGCATGTTACTGTTGGCTGGTGTAGCCAGGACAGATCTTCCCTCACTCATCCACCCAGAGGAGAATTTGAGGTCTGAGTTTCTAAGGGGGGCAAGGGGCTCGAGAGTTGTCAGGAGAGTTACCCAGAACCACATGACACCAAGGCTCCTGCCCTCAAGATCCCACCAGACCAAGTGGTCATTTGTCTTGGTCATAACTGTAAATGCGTAATTATAAACTGCTCTTCCCACCCCTCTGAGCCAGCAGTGAGCCCCTTGGATCCAGCGGCTAACAGCACTCTCCTCCCTGTGTCTGCTGCAGAGCCGATGCTGCCTGGGGCCAGCCTGTGTGCTCCACTGTCTGCAGCTGCCTGAAGGCCAGGCCTCAATTTGACTTCAGGGTGACCAAGTCTCTCCCTACCTGTCACCCGGGAGGGGCATTCTGTGAAGCCTAAGATGAGGCTGCCCTTCCCCAAGCAGGATCCATCCTGGAACCCCTCCTTCCTTCCGAAGAGAGCTCTGCTCTGAAGCCTATAGCCCGGGCTCTGCGCAAAGACCCAGCCCTTTCACCCGGTGTTAATCCCTCCCGGAGTTTGCAGCTTGACAAGAATAGCCAGGCTTTAGGAAGCTTTCTCTATCTTGTACTCCCAGGTCCAGAGCCTCATTTTTCAAATTCTGGTGTATTTCGGGTGGCGAAAAGGGAAATGTACATCTGGCTGGCATGAAAAGATTGGTGTGGTTGTAATGTAAAGACAGGATAGAATTCGGAATTTTTTCAAAGAATATTTAAACTCTAAAAATAGACAACAGACCCGGCCTCAGGAACAGCAGGGTTCTATTTCCAGTTTCCTAGGATCTCGCCCGTAACAAGTAACAAGGACGGATGTTTCTGAGGCACCTACTGGGTGCATTGGCGCTGGGGGAGGTGCTGGGGAAAAGGTGGAGGGAGGTATAGCAAGCAGCAGCAAAGCCCTCGCACTCTTGGTCCTCGGGTCCCACACAGTGGAGCAGGGTACAGTGGCTGCAAATGTGATCCAAGTATAGAACACGCAGCCTTAAAAGTCTGAGAAAGCTGGAGGCTCCAAGGGCCTTTCTGGAAGCCCTTCCCCAAGGCGGGAGGCAGAGGCCAAGGCAAGCGAACCTGGCTGGGGAATGGGGAGGGCCTGCCTCGACTTACTTCTCTTGCACTAGCAGTACAGTGGATGTTGACTAAAACATAGGATAAAGCATAAAGAGGGAGAAAACAGCCGCAGGGGGCCCTTGAACGTTCATGGCCAGTGTCTGAGGTCTCGCTCTACTCTAGGCACCAGGCACAGTGCTGTTGACGTCCTGTGCGGATTCTTCTGAGTAAACTTCAGAACAGCCCGGTAGAGCAGGTAGCGCCACTGCCGTTTCGCAGATGGAGAAAGTTTTCAAAACTGGTGAGCGTTGGGTGCTCAGCTGCAGAGCCACCCACTCGACCATGTGGGCCAGGCAGACTCAAGGAAGGAGGAACTGCAGTGCTGGCAGGCCAGGGAGGGCATGACGCCGGGGAGGGGGGTGTCTCCCAGACACAGGAGACCCGGGTCCTGCCGGGGAAGCTGGAATGAGACATTCTTCTCCCCACAGTGTGCTGGCCTTTCGGGGATTGGAAATTGGGTAAGGGATTTGGAGGCTTGTGATCTGGCTTTTAATATCTCTCCACTGTCCATGTGGCAGCAGCCTGTGCCACCCACCTTGTTACACCGCAGTCCCCTCTGGGAGCAGGATGGCCAGCCTTTGACTGAAGGTCTGCCCTGAGATCCTCCACCTTGTGCCTCTTGGGGCCTTGCTGACAGGCAGCAGGCATGGACAGGACAGGCCTGGCTCTGCCTGGACTCCAGGCCTGGGCGCCCAGCCCCAAAGAGTGCTGCCACGGTAGCCCATCCCATGAGAATGCTGAGGAGCAAGCAGGCCCAGAGGTGAAGAGATTTACCCAAGGCCACACAGGAGCTGGGTCTCCTCTCACCTACCTCCTGTTCCCAGTTCTGCCCTATTCAGATGAATTCATCTTCCGGATCCATCACAGGACATGAATCTCTTTGTGGTTGAAATAAAACAGAACATGAGGACTTACCTCCAGCTGGACAGGCGCTGGGCCTAAGATAGGTGGATATGTGAGATCTTCTCTCTGTGGGTTCCGAGCCGAGCCCAGGGCTGCTGGCCTTGCCAGCACCAACCCCCCTTTGCTGCCCCCTCCAGCTGAACACCCCTGAAACCTGCTTCGTGTTCCACCCCTGAGGGCTTCAGTGCTTCCCCCAGGGGGACACCGCTGCTCCCAGTCCCCCATCACCAGCAGTCACCTGCCCAGAAAGTTCAGGGCCCCAAAGCAAGGTGCTCCACCACAGTCTCCCCAGTCCTCCCCACCAACAGCTCCTCCTACTGGGGCTGTAACCGGTAACCCTGGCTTCCAATCCAGGCTGAGGGCCTCCATTCCTCCACGCTCCTCCTCTGAGCCGGCTCCAGCAGAATGTCTCCTCCTCCTGGGTCCCTGGTGGAATTCCCCAGGTAGGTCAGAGGATATCAACAAATCCAAGAGGGTGGGACAAAACAGCAACTATGTGATTTGCTTCTGCTAAGTGTCCAAGGCAGGATCCGCACTCCCACCCAGAGCCTTCTCCCATGACACAGCTGTTACCTAAACTATACTTGGCTGGGTAGGGGGAGGCAGGAGTGGTCTGTGTCTGGAGGAGAGTCCGAGAAAGCACCGTCCCACTCTCCAGCTCCATTGTCTGTCCTCTGGCCTCACGTGTCTGGCCATGAACTCGCCAAGGTGTCTCATTCAAGGCCAAGGTTCCCAGGAGGAAGGAGAGGTCAGGGAAGGCCAGGCCTGCTTCCTGAAGAGGCAGAGTCTGAGTAATCACTGTCCTGGGAAGAGTCCAGCCCAGAAGTGGGCCTTCCTCACCCACTCTGCCCTGTGGCCCAAGCACTCACTAGGGGTCCCCGGCTGGGGCCTACCAGCCTGGCCTGGTGACAAATCCTGACCCCTGGCCTTGGAGCTCCAAAGTAGTAAGTGACCCAAGGCAGGCGAGCAAGGGTTGAGCCCCCATGTCCGATCCGAAACCGCGATAGAGCTTCAAGGATTTCACAGGCCTGGGGCTGAGGAGTGATGGGAGTTGGGGGCGGATGGCAGAGCAGGATCCAGCTGCAATTAAAATTCCCCTCCTGGGTAATTCCTCAGCCTCCAGGGCTGTCTCCATGGTGAGGGAGGCTGGGCCCAAAAAGACAGGATCCTGGCATGCCTGGGCACCCTGCTCTGCTCCTGTCTACGGAAGCCTCACTCCTGGATGCGACAGTCCAACTCTGATCCTGGCAAGGGACAGAGAGACGCCTAAAATGGTCCTGGCACGAGTCCTGCGGGCAGATATAAAGGATAGGGAGGGATTCAGGGAGTGGCTCAGTGCCTAGTCCTGGGGCTATAGCTGGCTACCAGGGCCCTAGCCCAGGCTTGGGACAGAGTCTATCTGGAGTAGCCAGAAAATCCAGTCTGGCCTCTTTACCCAGCCTGGAAGATGCTTCGAGCCCTCTGGTAGTGCGGCCCTTGTCCGAGCACTGCCAGCCTACCTCCACCAAACGCGGCTGCTATAGGTTTGCAAGGCCCACACTGGCCTCTTGCCAGCCCTTTCCTGGCCTCCTCCTGCCATCTCAGCCCACCTCAGCACCCATGTCCTTCACTCCTCTTACCTGTAGGGGACTCTCCTCCTGCTGGCCCCCAAGGCCACCCTTTGCACAGCCCTGGCTGGAGCTGAGAGGGCTACAGGCCTCTTGGCATGTGCGCAGCAAGGCAGGCAATAGAGTGGACAGCCAGGCAAACAGGGAGAGCGCAGCACTGTCCCTTAGGCATCCTGGGGCTCAGGAGGCCTCCTGGACCGTCTGGAGGCCAGAGCCCCAAAACTCCATTTGGGAATCTAGAATCCCAGGCTGGAAACTTTCTGGGGTTGAAGCTGGTCCCGTGGGACCCTCAGTGGATCTGCCCACACTCACCGCTGGAGGGAGAGGAGGGATGGCAGACACCCCACTGCTTCCTTTCTGTCCCTGTCCCCACTGTTGACCAGCCTAGCCTCTCGGTTCCAGGGTGTCCATTCGGAGGTTGGCCCAGCCCCGGCAGTATAGACGGTGTCCTCTGGGATCCCCTGGCCAGTTCCACTGTGGGGAGGGAAGGGGGATGGAGGTCCACCACCAGTGGCCACCTCTTGGTCACCTCCCACCGGACAGCACAGCCCTGGTCAGCACCACACCTGCCAGCTCTGGAGCTCAGCCAAGGGACAGTGGGGCTGTTCTCTGGCCTGACTTTGCTCCGTGACTCTCTGGGCCTGTCGCTGTGGCTAGATGACATGTAGCATGAGAGTGTGAAAGGGCAGGGGGAGAGGAAAAGGAAAGGAAGGGAACGGAAGGAAAGAGGAGGAGGGAGGGGAAGGAGGAAGCGGAAGAGAGGAGGGAAGGAGAGAGCCTGAAGAGTCCAAGCTGGACAGGAGAAGCCACACCCTCGGGGATGTGTTTATAAGAAATCTGATTCACTGTACGTCGGGCACTACTGGGCATTGTCCTCACAGCAGCGTGTGAGTTGTTCCAATACTATCCTTATTTTAAAAAGAAGGAAACTGAAGTAAGGTAATAGAAGCATAATGGTAACTTCCTCGTGGGGGCACTGACTACTAGAAGAAACGTAAAGGCTGCTTGTGTCTGGACAGTGGTCAGAGGGGTGTGTATGTATGCAAACAGGCACTACTGAAGAACTACACATTTTGCTGTTGGTACATTTCAGTCAGAAATAAAAATGATGTTGTAGCCATAGACTGGAATACTACCCAGCCCTGATTAAAGATCAGGGAAGCTCTTGATGTACTAACACAGGTCTCCATTAAATGAAGAACAGTGTGCACAGCATTATTTTGTGGATAGTACACAAGCTCATATTTTAACACATTACCTCCACACATCTGCTTGTATGGGTCTCTCACCTCCAGAGACACGCGGGAAACCACGGCTGCCTCCATGGAGAGGAGCCGAAGGCCAGACAGAGACTGGAGGAAAACTCTCCATCACGCAGCCTTTTCTTGATCCACAGGAGCATATTATTTATTCAAAAATTAAGTGAAATTAAAACAAACGATCTGCATGCCCGAGTTGCTGATTCCCAAGCCATTATGTCAATTGCCTCAGTGCGTTTAATTATAAAACAAACAGCCCCTCTGCACCCTCTTGCCCGTCTGCAGCCCGCCTCCCTTCCTCAATCCCAGCTGGACTACAGCTGGCTGTAGGTGCCCAGCTGGGGAGCGCTCGAGGCTGGGCTCCGCCACGGGACCATGCGGAAGCCACCGTGGCCTGGGAGCCAGGGACCTGAACCAAGATGGAAGAGTCCAAGAAGCCGCAGCCGTCCAACGCTGAGGCCCCCGTGGGATGCTGACAGGGTGGGTGCTGTAGGGTTGCTGACAGTTCATACAGGTCCTCCAGCTGAGGTGACTTCCCAGGTTGCCACCAACACAGTGGCCCCTACCTAACTGTCTCTGCCTCCCAGTCCTGTACAGTGTCTGTAGCAAATCCAGCCCAAGCCTGGGCCAGAGGAAGATTCCACACACAGAGACCTGCAGAGCCACCCGCCTGGCTTGGGGAGGGGCAGCAGTCCTCAGAGGAGTGCAAGGTCTCCATTGCCTACTGCTGAGCATGTGATGTGTGCAAAAGATCAGGCTTAGTTTAAAATCCTGAGTTCGAATCATAGTTGTGTAATTTCTTGGCCTTTGGTCCTCAGCTTCATCTGTTTACACCCCAGTTTTCTCCTCTATAAAATAAAAACAAGGATACTTAACTGCTGGGACAGTCCGAGAAGAGCTAAGATGCTGATCACCCTGAACCTTGAGCTTCATACACATTGGGCTCAACTTAAAAAGAAACCACAGGAGAAAGAGCACGTAGCAGAGCAGCATTTATTAGAATATGGAGTTCTTGAGTTCAAGGCCTGTGTGCCAGGCCTCCCCAAGGACCACATCTGAGCAGAGCATTAGAGAATGTATGAAGTATGATGCATCTTCCCACCAGGGCACCAGAGCGTGAGGATCATCAGGGCCCTCAGATGACGGGCAAAGGGCTGGGAAACCTCTTGTCCAGGTAACAGTTCAAAGCGACATGACTCCTGAAGTCAAAGCCATCTCCCTGCACCTGAGAGTTACCCGAGGAAGGGCTTCGAGACCAAGGAGGGCAGGAGTTCAGGTGCAGTTCAGCCTCACCGAACTCATCACACCGGATCCTGTGAGCCTACAGCAGTGCACTGACCCAGGGTGGCACACCCAGGCTAGGCTGGCCTGGGAGCCCAGTCGCTTAGGGCAAATCACTAAGCTGCATCTCAGGTGCACATAGACTGAGCTGTCCAGGCCTCTGGTCGTGGGTGGCAGCACAGTCTCCCTGCCTCACAGAGGTGGGGGCCCTTGCTGTCCCCAGCAACACCGAGGACCAGTCCAGAGCCAAGGGCTCAGGGCGTGCAGGGGAGGAGACCAGAAGCCACAGTGGCCTGTCCTGAAGGAACCCAGTGCCCATGTACAGGTCCAGAGAAGTCACAAGGGTTCCCCACACAGAGACCACTGTGAGCAATGCTGTGACCAATGCTGAAGTCAAAGAAGAATGGAATATTCAGCTGCTAGGTCCCTAGGTGCAGATCTGCTTTGAGAGTGTCGTCGACTGTTCCCGTGGACCTCGGGACAGTCAGAGAAGAGGCAAGAGGTGAGGTCAGTACTAACATCTCTGTTTCACAGGTGAACAGCAAAAGCAATTTACTTCAAGAGAGTTAGGTGCTCAGGGTCAGCTGGTATGTGATTCCTTCCCAGGACCCTGGCTGACCTGTCCAGGTTCAGCCTATTTCTGTGTCATTGGCAAATCTCTTACCATGCAGAGTGAGCCCTTGGCAGTTGCAAACTGTAGAAGGCCCTTTTCTGGGGTGATCCAGTCTCCCCGGACTAAAATGGACCCATCTCACACTCATGTAGCCCCACTTCAATTCATACCAGAGATAGTGTCTCTAAAAGGTCCCTCTTAGGCTTCAACCATTCATCAAGCCTTTCTGAGCTCCTGAGTACCACCTATGGGGCCTAAGCATCCCCCAGAGATTGGGAGGAGGCTGGGGGCTCTGGCGGGATTGGGGAGGGTAGGGGGCAGCATTACTAAATATCCAAAAAAAAATCTTCACTAGAACAAGTTATCTCTTCCCATGTCCAAAGTAATTCCACTAGTATTGTTCAGCTACTTTCAAAGCCGGTCTAGAACAGAATGTTTGGCCTGTCCCCCTCAAAAGGGGGCAATATTCTCTGACAGGGCAAACTGCAACCTTCAGGGCCTGAGCCAAGCTCTGAGGACAGAAAAGACACACGATTCTAAGGTAGCCAGGCACACGGTGGTCAAGAATATCAGAAAACAGGGAGCTGCGAGGTAGAATGTGAAGGAGGAGGGAGGATCAGAGGGTTGGACAGCTCCCGGCCTGGGCAGTGTTGAGAAGGTTGGATCTAGGACCCTAGCGGAAGAGCACCGCAAAGGGGTCATCAGGGAAAGGTTTCTGCAGTACAGACACTAAGTCTACAACCTGGTAACAGGGACCAGGTAGCCCCACCCTCCTCCACCACCCAACTCCTGGGGAGCAAGGGCGGCTGACACCACCTCTAAAGGGTTTCAGATAGACTACAGAAGCAACCTCCTGTGACCTAGAAATGGCAGTCCTGTGCCGTGAACAGGGCCTGCTGAAGAAGGAACTTTGACCCAGGCCCCACGGCCTGGCTCATCTGCCTGGGAGGGGAAGGTGTCCTTTAGTGAGTCCCCCTGGGCGTAGAAGAAAGGGAGCTGGGGAGCTCCTGTACTCAGTAAAGCATGCCAGAGTCACAGGCACCGGAGATGCCCCCCAACTGCCAGCTAATAGCACTGTTATTGTCAGTGCTGCCTAAAAACAGCCCTTCTGCCAGCTTCTGTTCGCTTCCCTCCAATCATCCACTCCCCCTCCCCACCAACAACAAATCTGCTTGACCTTGTGCAAAAGAAAAAGAAAACATGTGAACTCTTGGAAGGAGAAAGGGGACTCCAGTCCTCGCTAGGAACATTAGAGCCTTTAGAGGCGGTGAATGAGGACGAGGAGGGGGGAGGGGGCTGGGCCCCCAGGAGCCTGCGAGCAGCAGATAAGGGCTGGAGGGAGACCACGGGTGGGAGCAGAGGCCGGCTCAGAGGGAGGGTATACAAGAAGGCCCAGAAAGGAACTAGGGGACCAATCAAAGCAGGGCAGGGACACAAAGACTCCCGCAGCGCCGCGGGGCGGAGGCCCTTCTTTCAAAGCTGTCACAGGGGAAGGAAAAGAAAATTCGAACCTTGACACTGGGCACTTTCCACCCTACAGAGGACTGATTGTCGGCACAGACCACAGACGCGGACCGAGCCAGGGCTGCAGGCGGTGGAGACCGCAGGGTGACGCCAGCTCCTCCAGCCCCCGCCAGGCCCTCCTGCCCTGCCCCCTCTGGGCACAGCACTCTGATGGTGCCCACTCGCACACCACAGGGCAGCTCAGTGACTTTGCAGGCTATGGATGGGCTGCTCACCCTGCAGAAGGGCAAATCCAAGTCCTGGGTACCATGCCAAGCAACCCACGCCCATGCCCTCCACCTGCCCGAGCAGTCTGGTTCTCTAATGGGACTCAGGCCCCACCCATGGCCCTGGGCTGCTCTGTCACTGCCCCGGGCCTGTGTCAGGAGTTAGATGACAGCTCTCCACACGGTGCCCAGGACACCTTCGATGCATACACGTTCAGCACACATCTGGCTGGCTCCAGCCCACTCTCCTGGCCTCATCCCAGCGGTTGGGGGACATCTACTCAACTGCGACCTCCCCGCACCCCAAGCACAGACCTGCTCCCCATGAGCATGGCCTCTGTTTTGCTCCTTATGCCCTGCCTACTGCATTGTGTGCCTTTGCCTGTGTCTGCACCTCTTTCCCCTAGACCAGAAGCCCGTGAACTGGGACCCCAGCTCATTCCTCTGCGAAAGCCTAGGGCCTCATTTCAGGCCAGACTCAAAGCTAAAGATTCAAGCAGTGAAATAGTCACTGAGTGAATTGTGGACACAGTCATGCAACACTCGATGACAGAACTTCACCAGCCAGTCACTCCAACTGACCTCCAAGCAGGACATGAAAACCGAGGCTGTGGCCTGGACTTCCCCCTCCAGGATGACCGGAGGACAACCCAGTCTCTACCTTTTGGGTAGAGGACCCCAGCCTGAGCCTTGCATGAGGAGGCAGACCCCACGTCCGGAGCACAAAGCCCTGTGTGCAGGACTCCCAGGACGCCTGCCGGCTGCTCAGCACCCCACTCAGACCCACCACCAGTCTGGAAAAATAAAAAGTCACAGAGCCAGATGTGTCACTGCTCCTCCGAGACCCCAACTGAGCCCACACAAATTCTGGGCTCTACCAGAGCTGATTTGCATCTCTAACCCATGCTGCCACCGTGTTCCCCAAGCTGGGACTGAGCGCTGGGCCCCAGCCTGCCTGCAGAGGGCGCCAGGTTACCCCGTGCTGCGATCTGAGACACCCTCGGCACAGACAGGATCCGGGAGAAGGATGCAGACAGACTCCGCCAGACAGTCCAAAGCACAAGATCAGACTTTGCCTGTAACCAGACGGAAGCCCAGGCACCCAATCTGCCCTGCAGAATGTCGAAAATCACAAAGAGGACCTTTCGTGGACATTCTGGAAGTCTCCTCAGAGGAACAACTGCGAAGTGTCCTGTACTCCCAGCCAGAAGCAGAATATTTGTCACAGAGTCATCATCGACTCAGGCAAACTACGCAAAGTCTCAGCTTGGAGTCACAGCCTTGTACTATGGAAGTCACTGTTCGAGCGGCCAGGCCAGCACATAAAGCACAGACGTCGTGGCAGGGGCTGCACTCTGGAAGGGCAGACTTGCTACACTGTGCAGCAATGCCACATAGGTTGGCTCAGGTCAGAGGCAGATGTGACCACCACCCAGATATCCTAGTAACTGATCACCGACTCTGTCCCTGATTGAAAATGACCAGGAGGTGGAATATTTTGTAGGTGCAGGGAAAAGTGTTCAGCTTTATCAAACACCAGAGCCAGCAATGCTATCAAGAAACTTGGAAGACAGGTTCTTCCATTCTCAGGTGGGGAGATTGCCAAACTGTCTTATTTTATTAATGGTTACAAAGCACTTCTGCATCTATCCCCGGATCTGTGAAAACAAGACACTTGGTGCTTTTATTCTGGAGCTTAATAAACAGGTTCGGAGAAACAGAAGTGGTTTCCCCAAGGCTAAAGTATCTGACCTCACAGCCGAGATCCTGCACGTTGTCATCAATGGCAGGCTGCTCGGTTCCTAGAGCACGGGTCATCGGGTCCTACAGCACCATGCTGGGAGGACACCAAGGGCTGGTGGCTCATCCCAAGTCACGGGAGGAGGAGGAAAGATTTCCCCACCACCTCCTTGGGAGAATACTGTCCATCTCCTGCTCTTGCCTTTAAAAGGCTAGTCACAGGCACCTAAGGAAGGACCGCAGACAGTGCTTTTAAGAGGGCCTCCAAGTTCCCAGGGCACCAGCAAGGACCTAAGGCACAGGCTGTTTGCCCTAAACATGGCACTGAAGCAGCAGAGTGGGAGGAACGAGAGGGCCTTCCAAGCTCTTTCCCTCTTGGACCACAAAGGGGATCAGCATGACTGGGAGCAGTCTGGAGGGGGCACTGAGACAGGGCACAAGTGGCCTGGGAGGCCCTGCTCTGGCATCAGCCCCTTGGAGGTCAACCCAGAAGGGTGCACAGGCCACTGGGGTAGAGGAGATGGACAATGTCCTGCCTGGAGCGGAGGAGACTGGGAAGCCTGGTTCCCAGTGGCATCTTGGTGCTTGGGGTCAGACAAGAGGTAAAAGAATTCCAAAGAGCAATGGGAGGGGTGGAGTCAAGGGAGAGATGAGAATACCCCAAAGACCCCCAGGCAGCTCCAGAGGGATCAGCGGGCATCAGAAAACCGAGGCCCCTGACCTGTACCTAGACCGGCAGGCTGGGCCCAACCTCTTCCCCACAGAAGCACAGCCCTGCGTCCTCCTGCATCTCCAGGAGAGCCTGGTGTGACCTCCCCTGGCCTTCTGTTTCCCTTAGTATACGGTCACTCTGCCTGGCCTCAAAGCAGTTCGGTTTCCTAGTAGACTATGGATGCTAACATGGACCTCAAATGGTCAGAGGCTTCCCATAGCCAAACAGGAGAAAAGCTGAAGGTCCAACTCTTCCACCCTTTCAGGAGTCACTTCCCCTTGTGAACCTTAGTTCTCTCATCTGAATAATGGAACACCACAGCCTACCCTATCATCTTCTCAAGCTCTTCAAGGATCAAAGCAAATGCAGAACGCCATTAGCCCTTCAGCTCCGCAGGTGGGAAGGAGACGGGGAGGTAAAGGGGTAAAAATAATCAAAATGCTATACTATACATAACAGTACAGCAAAGTGAAAGTCATTATTCTATATCACTAATATACACCAAAAGAAAAAAAAAAATACAGCTCCTCAAAGACAAGGGCCAAAAAACAACTTCCTCTGGGGAAGGGAAGACACAAGTTATCATGTGATTTGACATAGAAAAGCTCTCGTAGCAACAGTGCTTCAAAGAACTTATCTGTCGGATAAAGCAAGAGTCACCCAAGTAATTAAAGATGAGACAGTGGAAGAAAAGTGAGAGGAAAGAGCTATGAACTGTCGGGTGGGGTGACCCGGAAGAAGAACACTGGCTCCTCTCTGCCCCTGCCCTCACCAGCCAACTCCCCTGATCCGGCCCTCCTTTGCCTGTACATGGGCAGTGGAGGGAGCTATCACTGAGGTCCTGAAGCCTAAGGCAGAACTGAAGCCCAAGGCAGCATTCTTCCGGGCGCTGGGGGTTAGTGACTGCCCCAGGACTTTTGCACTGAGGGCTTCCCTTCCTGCCCCTGCTCATGAGGCTTTTCCTGCTTCTTGAGAAACTTCACATGCTATTTTCAGCAAGTTCCTAATTGAGAGCTCCAGAGGCCAAGGGGAAGCCATAAGCCACACCATCCTTTCCGAGTGGCCCAGACCCTGCGTGTGGACATGCCTGTGCTGCAGGATCTCGCTCCTGAACCCAAGGCCTCAAGGAGGCCAGACTTGTGGCACTGAGCTCAGGACTTAGACTGCCGTGTTTAGGGAAGTCTAAGTACATCGGGCACTGAATGACTGTCTGGGGCCATGAGGTGCAGCCAGTGTTAATGGTAGCAGTTAAGGAGAGATTGGATGAGCTCACTTGTGACCTCCAAATTTGTCTGCTCCCCCTCTGAGGACACCCTCTGAGTATGGCCTCAGGCCTTAGGAAGTGTGACAGTCCACCTACGATGGAGTCTCTTCTCCTACCAGCTGACTCCAGGACCACGGCCAAATTGCTCCCCCTTTTTGTGACCTGGCCTCTTCCGCTACAAACAACACTGTGTATTGCCCTCCAAGATGAGGGCATCTTCTCCCCCAGCTGCCTAGCTAAGGGATCTCATCTATCACCTCTGATATGCACGAGACGCCCACACTGAGAAACCCTCAGCTACTCAGCACTGGCAAAGGGGATTCAACTGGGGGTAAAAGGGCAGAAGGGCTGAGGCCGTCCTCTCTTCTGTAATTCCCACAGCCTCACTTGGCAGCTGGGCAAAGCTGACCTGGCTCACCATGGTCACCAACAGGCTCGGACACTGGAGGAGACTCCAGACCAGAAAAGGAAAGGAAGACTTCAGTAAAAGGGTGCTGAGCATCCTCCAGATAGTCCAGATAGGTTCAAAGTCATGAAAAACACGCTGTGCTCCCCAAGAAACCTCCCTCCTTCTCTTCTCTCTCTTTTTTCTTTCAGACCAAGTTTAATTGAGTCTCCTTGGGGATATGCAGTTCCATCTAACTCGGCTCTTAATTAACCCAGCACATCCCAAAGAGCCTGCAGAACTACTAGTAAATTAAATATGAAAAGCATTATTTATCTAGGAGCAGCCTTCCAACCATTCTGATTCTGACGTTTATAGTTACTAATGAAGATGGATTTGGAGGGAGAGAAGCCCGAAAGGGGAGCGCTCTGGCACCGAACACAGACCCCCGGCCCCAGAGGGTCTTCCGGGGATGGCGAGGGCTCGGCTCAGCCCGAGGACTGAGACCCTCAGGCTCCCTGCCAGCCAGAAGGGACATGGGAGCATCGGGACAGGATCCCACAGGTTGACCAGTCAAGGCGCTTTCCTACCCGCACAGGACCAGCCTCCTGCGCTGTTCTCCATTCCCCGGCCCAGCGCTGAGTCCCCCCCGGTGGCTCATCCTGAGCCAGCCCTGACCCCTGCGCTCACTCCTCCCTCATCTCCATCTTTTCCCTTCCAAATGGAGGGGAAGAAAGAGGAGGAAGAGAACCATTGACATTTAAAAAAGAAAAAAACAAGCAAGGGAGCATATCAACTACTTGTGTTCTTCCATCTTCAGTTCTTCAGAAAAGGCCATTCTGCAAGTCTCTTGCCTTCCCAAGGCCCTGCCTCCTCCTCCTACCCCTCACACGCAGACCCCGTGTCCCATCTCAGTCCACCTGGAGGAGAACAGCTCTTCGTTTCTCGAGAAGGGAGGGAATGCCCTGTCGTCGTCTTCTCTCCAGATGAAAGAATATGCATGTGCCCCCTCACCCCCTTAGCATCTGGGGAGGAAGGGAACCCCCTACCCCGCCATGTTACAGCCCCTCTTTCAGTGATTAAACTCCTTTTTGCTAATAAAGGGCACCTGCTGGGAGACAACCCCCATCTGTGCCAGATGTAACACTGGCCCAAGGAGGAGAATTAGATAGAGCGTCTGTCTTCCTCAGTCAAAGAAAATGATGAGAAAAGAAAAGCACGAGGACATGTCCCATGCAACCAACGGTCCATAAAGCCAGCTTCATCACGCTGCAGGTGCGTTGGGGGAGACAGAGGTTATAGCACAATTCAGGCCCAGAACCATCTAATAGCACCTATGTCTGAAACATGTGTGGCTCAGACAATGGACAATCCACTGAAGAATTTTGGTGAATTAAATTGAGGGCAAGGAGGCTGAGGGTCACTCAATGTGGGTATCTGGTGCATATCAGAGGTGATATGGTGTGGAGCTTTGCTGCTCTGCATTCTCACAGCTGGACAAAAATAGCCTCAGAGCCTCGAAAACCCTTATGGAGCCCTGGTAACACCAAACCGACACCAGAGAGTTAACCCATTGCTTGCGATTACCGCCAAGATGGACACTATCTAAGGAATAGACATCCATTCCAATGGAAAATGTCAAACTGGGGGAGTCTTAGAAATCCTCAAGGGAACACTACCTGCAGAGAAGACAGCCTAGAATGACAGACCAACCCAAGACAACAAACTACTCAGCGGAAGTGAATCGCTTCTGCCTGCGACAACACAGGAAGATGAGTCTAGATTCCTTGGTACATTCTGATGTTGCCTTTACCTGAATCTTATCCAGGATTGTACTTCAGACTTCTGCATGAGCTACAGGATTTCTCAGCACCATCTCCTTTATCTTATTCCTGCTATTGCTGACCCCTGGTGGTTTCCTGTCCCTGAAGAGAAAAGAGTTCTCGAGTATATTTTCTCAGCCCATAACTACCTTTGAGAGAATCTGACTAGTGACAAACGTTTAATAACTGTTCCTTTGACTACTCTAGAAGGTAGATTTCCTCATTAAAAGTCTTCTGATACATGAGTTCCCCTCCTGTAATTAATCCCAAAATTGTGTTTTTAGAAAACCAAACTTTGAACTTCACGTGAAGAAGATATTTCAGGTTAGGTCGTTTTGACCCTACCAGCAAAACTAAGCCCATCAGAGATGGAATCCAATGTGGAACGTGTTCTTGCTACAATGGACAGTTTGTTCCTTTCATTCCCTTTCCATCCTGCTCAGCAGGCTCTACTTAACTCCACTCAGGAGAGCTTCCCGGAAGGGGTGGGGGGAGCGACAGGTTGGGTGAACAGTACTCAGAACCTCGTGGGTGCACTCCCAGAGACCTGCCCTTACCATCCCTGAAACATATGTTTCCCTTTGTTTTGCTGTTTTAACCTATGTGACTCTCTTGTGCATCTGTAGTTGAAAAGCTCAGATTGAAATTCCTGCTGAGGGTCAGTACACCTCGGGCCAGGGCAGTGGTTCTCAGCCACGTGAGTTTGACCCCAGGAGATGATGGCCTGGCAGTGTTCTGAATGCTGTAGTCTTCTAGGGGCTGAGAAGCTGCTGATCTGTGGGATGCACCGGACACCCCCCTTCCCGTGCTGTGTCACAAGGAACCACTGGGAGGACCGCTCACTCGTATTGAATAAAGCCACACCCAATCTGGTCTGTGCCCACAGGCGACATGAGGCTGACACTTCACCTTCATGCACAACCCCCAGGCTTATTACCACAGACTTGGAGGTGTTGAAAATTACCACCTTCTTAGGGATCAGGTTCACTACCAAAGGGGACAACCAACTTGCTCTTCGTGCAAGCATACAAACTACAATTCCCACAGGAGGGATAATTCAGGAAAGATAGTCCAAAACTTCTCCCTGGCCCTGCGGGACACTATTCATTATACAATTCAGGCTCTGGAAACCAAGCCAACCAGTTTGCACTTAATTGGCTCTCCCAGAGCTGTGGCCCTTTATTCACAGCCCTTAGCTTCTTCCTCAGCCACGGGGGACATTATGCCATAGCAAATCCTTCCTCCTGAACCCATATCTACACCTCCAGCCCATGTAGCCCAATCTACATGCGGGCTAAAGGAAAGGCATGTTTGTCTGTGGTCACTTCCGGTGTTAGTGTGTTCCAGTTAGTGTTTTCTAACCAGCAGCTCCATGCAGCTGTGTGGCCCTTGTCCCACAGAAGATGAAAAGCTTCACTCACAAAAGAACAGAAGAGACAAACTCTCATCCAACTGCAGGTTACGTCCTCTGAATAATCTATTGGGCCAAATGCTGGCAGTGACCGGAGATTTACAAGTTGCAGACTGACTTCGTCCTTGGCCAAGGAGGAGGGGTTGGGGGAAGGAAGGCAGCCCCTGCCAGGTGGAGACCTGGTGCTCTCAGCCTCTAGTGTTATCCAAACCCCAAAAGATGATCAGACATCCCCCTGTTCCAACCGAGTGAGAGATGCCTCTTTACTAGTTATGGTGTCTCCTCGCTGCATTGTTCCCTCAACTTCCAGATAAAAGGCACTAGAATGCCAACCCTAGAAGTGAGATCTCTTCCTGGCAGCATCTGGTCCAGAGCACAGCCATGCTTTTTGGACTCTTTGAGTCCCCACGTCACATACACTCGTCCCCAGACATACACAAGCATTAATTCTAAAAAGAGTCCTTCCCCAACCAAGATCCCTCATGAGCCAAATACCACCTAGGCTGCAACGAGCCGGTAAACTGATTTTATTTATCTAAAAATATGTTTCTGTTGCCTTTAGCTAAAGGTGTGTGTATATCTAGGAGCAACGCCGCAGAAGACAGAACCCAGCTACAGCCAGGGGAGGAGACAGCTGTGTTCAAGGGAGTCATTATGCGGCTACCAAGATGAATTGTTAGGTTAAGAATGAACACGGAGAAGGCATGTTGCAAGCATTTTTGGATATAAGCGCTCATGTTGGAGGCAGGAGGTGACTGCTTTCTGTCTTTTGCTTTTAGAAGTGAGACAAGGCTGAGCTAAGCGAGAAAAACAAGTTTTGATCAACAGGATGATCAGGGCCCCAGATATGAGCAAAGAAGATATTGTCAGTGGAGACATTTATTGACTTATCACAGAGTGCAGAGGAGCCTGTGGCAGGCTGGGAGGAGTTTGTACAGAGGGCAGTGACAAGAATCCACAGGAAAGGGCTCCAGGGATGGAGGGTGACTGTGAGCATCCAGATGTGGGGCAAGGCCTCAAATCCAAAGCAGGCGTGAGGCTCTGCTGGCCCCTGGCTGGTTCAACCATCTCCTAATGACACCTGACAGATGACTGCGGTGGCCAGAGGGACCATCAGCAGGGTGACAGGAAGTGAGATTACCAGGCTACACACTCACGGTGTGGTGGCAAATGTGTCACCAGATGCATACAGAAGAACTAAGTCCAAAAGGAAAGGGAAAAAAAATCATTATTAAGGTTGATTTTAAAAACCCTTAGTACATTTGGGGATCTAATGCTTTTTACAATGCCAAGTATGCAAAACAAAATTAGTTAGGCACACAGCTCTCCTTTTGGCAAAAGAGAAACATGGCCTGTCACAGACTCAGGGTGCGAAGGGACGTCCCCTGACCGAGCATATTTACTAACTCTCCCTGGTCAATGTTTCTTCTGCATCTTCATGGGCCCCCACCACACACCAGGTTCTTGGTGCCACACCAAGGGATCTCGCATGTCATTATAACATGTCCGTGGAGTAGAAGCAGCTGTTTTTCTATTTACAATATGACATCTATTTACTCAGTCTTTTTTTTTCAAATGAGGAAACTGAGGCCTCACCAGATGACTCACTCTTGTGACATGTTGGTGGAATATGTCACCCAAATCCATTGTCTGGTCTCTAAACTCCCTACGCCTTCCACTGACACGGGTTCGATAAAACTTTGCAAATCCGCATGGCCTCCTTTGGGGCCAAGTTGTCTTCTGGATGACAAGCTCTGTAGCCACATCCTGGATACAAATGGTTAAAGCCAAGGTAAGCAACCTGCAGGGTGTGCGAGGCCCTTGCTGTTTAGAGACATGTTGGAAGTTGAATGCATACCGAGGATATTACAGTCCAGAGCCTGGTCTCTTGCTTATGATATGCATTATGGAGACATAATTACAGTAATCGAGGAACTAACCCATTGGACAGGCCAGCACCCTTCCTAGGGAATTCTAGGGAGTTCTGTTCATATAAGCATAAAAAATTCTCACACCACACACTGGGTTGGGTTTTGTTTTATTTTATTTTTCCAGACCAAATACAAGACTTCCTATCACCATCAACCACCTGGTTTTCAGGATATTTTTTTCCCAAAGCCATGTCAATGCCGTGACTATGGCAGATGACAAAGTGATACTTTGGAATTTTGGAGTTGTTCTAGCTTGGGGCAGTTGGAGAACCATCAGGTCTTAATTCCTAAATTGTTTTTCAGGAAATTTCCCCCAGACATTTCTGCATTTCCAGATGGTATTTTTAAAAGCTCAAGCCCTTATCTTCTGTTGCTATCCCTGACATCGATACGTGTCCCTCAGTGGGCCTCAGCTCTCCCCATCTGTCTTAATGGAGACAGGACAGGGCCATCTGATCTCTGTTTCTCTGGTCTAGATTAGGCGATGCAGAGTAAGAAGCACAAGAGAGGATGAACAACTAGAAGTCATTTCTCAGGTCTCCTTCTGCCGTTCCGTCCCTGTGCTCTCCTCCGCACAGCAGTGGGCAGCTCACATCCTCGACGGGATTCTGCTGGAGCTCAGGAAGATGCCTGAATGCAAGCCTTCACCCCCTCTCTACTTCACCCTGGTCCTGGGGTTCTCAGGGAGCTTCTGTGGACAATGGGGCTTCTCTCTACCCTCTGGGCTCCTATAGACACCAGGCATTGTGCGCTACCTCCCCAACTCTCTCCATCCCCCACAGCCCACCCCTTTGACTCTTGCATTCAGTCAGCAAGAAGGTATTTCTCGCACAGCACATGGAAGCAATGAATCAGAAAATAAATCGAGGGGCTAGGGATTTAGGTCAGTGGCTCCAGCGCCTGTCTTGCAAGTGCAAGGACCCGGGTTCAATCCCTGGTAACCACATACAACAATGCTGGGTGTGGAGACTCAACCCCACCAGCAATCAGAACCGCGTACCACAGTGCTGGCCGTGGTGGTTCACACTTGTAATCCCAGCACTCAGGGGGCAGAGGCAGGAGGATTGCTGTGAGTTCAAGGCTGAGCTCAGGGCCAGCCTGAACTACAAAAATGAGACCCTGTCTCAAAAAAAAAAAAAAAAAAGAAAATGAATCTATCAGCTTCCATTTTAATTGGGGACATTCATACACAGTAAAATATTTTTATAAAGATCACAGGACAGAAAAGTGCCAGACTAATTAAATAGACAGCACGTTAGGAGTTCAAAGTCAGACATCAGAGGCCAGAACAGGTTTTTTTCATTTTGTTTTTGCAAAACGTCTGGTTTTGTGTAAGGGGGGGGAGAGGGAAGGCTCATAATAAACACAATGGTTTCTGGCTTTTCTTAAAGCAGTGTTTTGTGATGAGTCTGGGAGCATGTGCAGGATGGGGTCGAAGGGGAGAGTGGAAAAGGTTGCTCATGCGCCCCAATCCATGCTCTGCCCTCTCCTCTCGCCTCCTCATCCCATCAAGCTCCAAGAAACTGTTCCAGTTGACTGAGAAAAGGGCTGTGGGGCCTCAGGATAGAGGGAAGAAGCTCACAGCGGAAGTTTCACCCCAGCCAGCCCTCACAGGTCTCCAGGCTGGGGGCTACCCGCAGGAGGGAACACTGGCCAACAAAGACAGAAAATAACTCCCCCAAACAGAGCCAACGCTTATGCACCCCAACACTCCTTGTGGAAGAGTTTATCTTGCCAAGAAACTGTCGCTAAAAGGTCTGGTGAAATCTAGTGGTGGAGTAAATAATGGATCGATTATTCATATGTTAAATATTTTGCACAAGGTTAATAGCATAGGAAAAAACGTGCACAACAGAGGAGGGGCCTGGACTAACACCACCGTATGCTGTGCGGTGGCTCAACGGGATAGCACTAGAAGGGGAGGAGAAGCCAGAACACCCTGCCTGTTATCTCTGACTTGACTCTCGTCTGCATTATTTTTTGGTCATATGTGATTCCAAGAACTCTGTACCAGACACATGTCTCTCTTATAATGTAAGAGCGTATAAAAAAAGGAAACAAGAGAAGCAAGGGGGTGGGGGACAGGATGACTA
The DNA here is from genome assembly GCA_004026965.1 of Petromus typicus. NCBI lineage: Eukaryota > Metazoa > Chordata > Mammalia > Rodentia > Petromuridae > Petromus > Petromus typicus. The sequence goes on from PVIR01003523.1 coordinate 73,181, forward strand.
TGGAAAGGAAAACACCGGGCAGAGAAGAGGGAGTCTGGCGCCGCACCTGAGGAAGAGTTTTTGGTCCTTGTGCCAGCCAGCCTGAGCGGGACTCGACTAGTGTCACCTCAGACTGCGAGGCCAGGGCTTAGGGCGTGTGCCCCTCTCACCAGGGCACTCTCACCAGGGCCAGGCGAAGGGTGGCCCGTGGCCCATTCCCAAGCCCAGAGGAGATCTGAACAGACAGGACAGAGGAGGAGACTCTGGTCTCCCTTTCATAGCCCTGGGTTCCAGCATCTATTGCTCCTCTGTCCATGGCTGGACAGGAATGCCACCTAGCACCTGGCGCCACGCACACCCCAAGGAGCAGTCCAGGTTTGCCCTCCACACACCCTGCACTGGAGAGCGCCAGCGCACTGCCTGCAGTCTCGCCCCAGGCTCTGGGGCTTCCCCCTTGTGCCCACTCTCCGCTGTCTGCTGTCTGAGGTGTGCTGCCCTTTTCCCTCGTGCCTGGGGCTGCTCCCTGGAAGCTCCCGTTGCCCCTCCCTCTCCCAGTCTCCACAGCTCCCTGCCAGCCATGCCAGCTCTGAGCTCTCGGCTTTCGGCTCCCAGCTCTCGTCATGTGCTATCTCTCAGCACCACCTGCTGCCCATTCCTGCTCACCATTGTCCCTTTCTGTCCCTCAGCTCCCCTGGGCTGGCTCCTCACCAAGCTCTGCCTGCCCAGTGTCTGCCTTTGGAAAGAAGCTCCCTTATCACCAGCCTCTTTGTATAAAAATCAGGAATCTCCCAACAGCAAGACTTCTCCACCAGCCCCCTTTGCCTATGCCTGGCCCCAGACCTGCCGCCCACGACCCTGGGGCAGAGGCAGCAACCACAGCCCCTACCCCCCAATCAGCCACATACCCTCCTGTCCCTAACCTTCTGAGATCTAGGAAAGCCTTGGAAAGATACAGAAGTCAACTCCTCAACACAGGTACCTCAGGGGAGCCTCAGCGCAAAACCGTGTCCTAGAGCTCCTCCCTAGGAGCTGTGACTCCTCCCACCCAAGTCACAAAGGCCAAGAGGGCGCTCTTCTCCCCTTTTGAAATCTGTCACTACTCTCCTCGATATCCTAGCTGGGTGTGCAGTTAATGTGCTGTAGGTAAAACACCCCAACACAAAAAATATCACCGATGATACAAGTGCAACTATAGCAGAGCAGCAGGGGCTGCATTCTCCTGGGGGCCACTTCTAGCTCCAGCCCGGAGCCAGAGTTCCACAGGACAGCTGCCCTCCAGTGCGCGGGGCTCTGCACACCCTCTTCAGCCACCTCTCTGTCCAGGAGGAGGTTTGGTTCCCCTTGACCACACCCCGTGCTGCCATCTCTAGCTCCCAGCTGCAGAGCCACATGGGCCAGTCCTTGGCTCAGCTGGAAAAGTGGGAACAATGGAAAGACTCCTTGTTTCCTTGTCTCTCCAGACCGAACGGAGCTGCAAGAAGGACCAGAGTGTACCCACACCACGAGCCAGACTGTCACCAGACTTTAGCCCAGGCCTAGCCGTCACTCCCTGACAACCCAGGAACTAAAGATTTATGACTAAGAAGATTGAGCCTACTGAGCTTCCAGTGAAATGACTGAAGTTGAAATATACATATCCTCAAAAGACGGGAGTTTGGAGGATCGTCAGGCTTGAAGCCAAGGAAACTGAAGCAGAAGAAGACGAAGAGAAGGAAGACAGCAAGATGGAAAAAGGGCGCAGTGGTCCCCTTTTGGGGTAATGCGTCTTCTCATCAGATCTGAGAGCAAAGTGATCCACCCCGATTCAGAGGCCCGGCTTCTGCCCTCCACCCTCGGGAAGGTTAGCACCCCACAGGGGAGGCTTGTTCTCCCTCGTTGCTTCCTGCCCGTGTGAGCGCCAGTACAGAATTTAAACTCTCTGAGCCTCAGTCTGTCTGTCAGTAAGTGGGAGAGGCTGACCACTCAAAGCGTTTCATGAGAGCCAGACGAGCCAAAATATCAGGGCTTCCAGTGCTGCCCGGCCTGTGGTGAATGACCGGACACAAGTACGTCATGCGTACTCCTTCTTCTCAGTCTCCCATCTGTTTGAACACTGACTCCCCTTTAAGTCAAGCAAAAATTTTCTTTCTTCTTTTTTAAAGAGGCCAGAATGACTTGTGCTTATTAAACTGCTCCCAAAACTTAGGAGCATTTTTCTATTAAAATGCAGCTTTTTTAGTCCCACCCCTCCTGACAGGAGTACACTACAAACACTGTCCTGCACTTGGATTTTCTCACTGACTGCATCCTGACAATCTGTTACTCTATGGAGATCTGTCTCATTTGCATTTCATAGCTACATAGTACTCCATAACATAAATGTGGCTCATGCAACTGGTCTCCACTCACTGAGTGCTTCGGTTGTTTTCAACCATCTACTAATGTTATTTTGTATCTGTACCAGAGTACCTGCTGGTCAGATTTCTGGAGTACTTATGGGTCAGATTTCTAGAAGTTGGACCACTGGCCAAATTTTTCATACAGATGAGCTTCTCCCCTCCCACTTATCCCAAAAGAGCAATCCATGCTCGCCTGCCCCAGAGCCTGCAAAACCGACCCCCATTCCTTGTTCTGTGAGGCTACTTTACCTCCCACTTGCCCAAGCAGTGTTCCCTGATGTTTTTTTTATCAGTGTTTGCTTTCATTTTACTCATTGCAGTGTGTGTCCCACAAAGACAGGGGCACACAGACTTGCATGTCACCGCACTATCGGCTATAGCCTTGGCTGTTCACCAGCCAGGAAGACCTCAGCTCAGGGACCAGCCAGCCATGTGCATGTGAAGGTCTTCACTGAGAGTCTCCGAGGTTGTGCTCCACGTGGGACAGGGAGCACATTTAGGGGCCTGACAGGATGAGAGCAATGGGTGACAGCTGATTGGCTGTGCTCCGAGAACCTTAGAGAGGTTCTAGAGGCAAACTCGGGAAGTCTCCATGGGCTGGGCATGACCAGCCTGCAGCTGGGGACACTCCACCTTATCACCTTGACGCTGTTCCCAAGGATCTGCACTAATGAAGCCAGTGTCCACCCTATTATTTATATGCTCAGTTCATCTGGGCACTCGAGAAGAGGGGGCACACCTGAACCCCGGGAATAAGGAGGGAGGCTGTTAGCAGCTGGGGCCGGCTCTCTCTCTCTCTCTCTGGCCAGTTGGTGGGGGACACAAAGGGAAGGGTTTGGGCAGCACCCAGGAGGCTCTGCCACGGAGCAGTCTGGCTGTGTGTCTGCACCCAGCAGGGGAGCCCTGGCCTGGGTCATCTGCGTCATCCTGCAGCCCGGACCCGCCGTGGCTAGTTTCATGAGCCTTCTGTGCACTGAACAGAGGTCTCTGGGAGTAGGCAAGACAGAGGAAGAGATCTATGGGTCTGCGTCCCTGTGGTGCCTTCGAGACATTAATTCACATCCCGTTTGCGTTCACCTGTAGGCCTTGGGAGAAAGTGGACTGGGCCTTGGTCTCGAGCCTGCATTCTCACTCTGGGGGTCACACCTTCTGGGACCATTTGAGGACATGGGAGTTGCCCTGTTCACACATGATCATCAGACACACAGAACAGATGGGTAGACAGGGAGGTCCGCTGAGTTCCTCCCCTTGCCTGGCAAGGAAGAGAAGAGCTCCTGTGAAGCCAGAGGCTACAGGCTGAGGGGTTTTCAAGGCGAATGCAGGAAGCCGGCCTAGAGGAAAGGGGGTTCTGAGGCTTTACGCTGGGCAAGAGAAAACCGCTGGGGATGGGAACTGTGGGTTTGTGGTACTGAAAGCCCTTTTTCTCTATGGAACCCCCCCATTCACAGTGCCATCTGACCCTGTTCCTGGAGACTTCTCCTGGCACACTAAACAGCTCTATGGCCAGGACTTGGGCCAGAGAGCATGTCTGTGGTTGTGCCCAAGGCTCTGTTTTTGGTTTTTGTTTTTTAACGAAAAAAGAATCTTCTACGTAACTGAGATTTTTCTCAAACTTGAGATCTTCCTCCCTCAGCCTGCCAAAGGCTGAAACTAAAGATATGCTCCATGATGCCCGGCTCAAACAAAAATATTCCGAGAACCACAAGGGTTATGAGAGAACATCCCAGTCATTCATCCAAAATATCCATAGAAATGTAACAGTGAAGTTGTTACTGTTACCCTAATTGTAGAATAGAGACAAAAACCAGGGAATATACAAAATGTCAAGCAGTGACACTGCCGTTTTAAAAATAAAAGCAGGATAGAGAGAAAGATGATTTTTACAGAGGAGGCAGGGAAGGCATCCCCCAAGAGATGACACTGCAGACACCTGAGGAAGAATGGCAGCCATCTGTGCGGTTATCTGGAGGAGGCATTCCACCGGGCAGGGCAGAGGACAGAGGGCACAGTCCGTGGGGGAGACGGTGCCCCCAGGAGGGCAGAGCTGCCAATGATTCAGTTTGGATCGGCTCCTCGGAAGCAGCGCCCAGCCCCCGGGGAGAACCCTGCAAGGCCCCTAGAGACCAAGGCTCTGAGCCAGAACTTTAAACATTGGTGGGATTTGAGGTTTGAAGGGGAGGAAAAAGAATTCTGGACAGAGGGCTTCACACCTCATGACCTTGGAATCTACTTCACTGCTGTCACCATCTTTTGTGCTTAAAAAAAGAGGAAACAGAAGTCCAACGTCACACCACCAATCCGTAGAGAAATAACAACACAAACCTCTCCCCTCGGATCTCGGGCAAAAACCTTATTAACCGGACCTGTCCTTGTTTTTTATAACAGGATGGAGTCTGCTCCCTGAGGAGTGCGTCAGCTCCCTGGGATAGAGCCCTTTTCTCCCTAGCCTTACAGCACTAGAACCACAGTCAGAAAGATAAGTCATTCTGCCCTGCTTTAACTTAAGCATGGTCCTGTGGAGCCCCGGACGACCCTCACTTTCCGCTACCACCAAACCTAGACATTTTCATGACAGCCTTCCAGACACAGGTGCAAGACCCCTGGGCCCAGAGCACCCCATCGGACTTTACCCGCTGCCACTTGACACCTCCTGCCCAGGAGTGATGCTCAAGCCTTGCCCCATCTTCACTGGAGTCTCCAGGCATCTCAGCTGCCCGTGAGCCAGGCACAGTGCTGCAACTCTGCAGTGATTAATACCCTATCTCCTAGCAAGCAATTACAATTAATGCAGAATAGCAAATCAGGAAATCAAGCGTTATTAGGAGGAATTAGCTACGTGTTTTCTTTTTACGCTCTGCTTCCTCCTCATACACACACACACACACACACACACTTGCTCTCCCACCTTCCTCACCTCCACTATTACCCAGCCATCCCCCATCTCCAGGTCGAAACCTGAAGGAGGAGGAGCCCGCCCAAACCTCCTTCTTCCATTCCCCACAGTGCAGTAAGCACTGAGGTAGGTCGCAGTGCTCCAGACCCAGACACAAGCACCAAGGAGACACGGAGGGCCACAGCCTCCATTCTCAGGGGCCACAGCAGTGGAGAGGGGCAGATTGAGAAATTCAACACAAGAAGAGAAGCACAGCTGCCCCTGGTGGCCTCTCTGTCTGCCTCCTGGGGGAGGAGAGCTCTAGAGGATACAACCATTGAGCCTAACAGAGGGTAGGCTTCCCAGGAAGGAGGGGCCATGAGAGAAACTCCATACAAAGCCCTCGAGATGCAAGAGAAAATGACCAAAAGAACAAAGGAGGATGAGGGCAAAAACACTTCCCCCAGATAACCACACAGCTGGCTGGGGCCTAGGAAAGCCAAGAAAGAAACTCAAACACACCCTTTATCTGGGATAGAAGCAGCCAGACTGAGGGCGGTCCATGAGCTGGAGCCTGGGGACAGGGCCGAGGAAGACGTCTGAGCACACGTGGCCTGGCACAAATGTTCACAGAGACCCGCCTGGGGTAGCGACAGGAGGCACAGTGCTGGCTTCTCCTGCTACACTTCCTATTCCCGGAGGCCTGAGTACACCTGCCAGGAGCAACGGTCAGGAATATTTAGTTTGAAGACAAAGAAAATAAAAATAAGTGTTGTCAGTAGTGAGGAAAAGTCCTTAGACTGTGCATTCCAGAGGTAGCAGAGGCCACAGGGCCCCTTAGACAGGTATTGATGATTAGATGATGGTGTCAACCAACAAATCTGATGGCTAATGTGAAGGACAGAGGGATGAAGAGCCCGCCCGAACCTCCTTCCTCAGCCAATGAAGGTTAGGGGACCAGGGCCATCAGGAAGCTGTTAAAAATCCCTGCAGTCAGGTGAGGTGAGGGTGCAGAGACCTAACAGTCCCTGGCCCTTGATGTCAGGGAAAAAATCAGAAGAAAAGACCAGCAGGGAAGCACACAAAACTAATCAAAAAGAAAACTCAAGTATACAGAGGCCCTGATGCTTCTGCTTTTTCTGGGGAAATTACAAAAAGGAAAGTTGTTCCCCTGAGGGTCAAGCCAGTGACCTTCTGGGGTAGAGCCCTGTGTGAACGACATGGTCCTCATGACAGCAGAGCACAGGGGGAACTGGGTACAGTTTAGCTCCCGGAAGCTCCCCCAAGAAGCTCCAGAACAAGATGAGCAATCAAGAAGAAGATAGGAGGAAGTGGAGAATGGGGAAGCCTGAGGGCCTGCCAGGCAGGAGGGGCCCTCCTGAGAGGCACTTTGGGGGCCAGAGTAGGCCTGGTGTGACTAGTCTGACCAGTTTCTCTGAACCTCCCAGCCCAGCTGGGACAGCCATGAGGATGTCCCCAGGAATGTCAAGGGACTCTCAAGTTGGTCCCATGAGCAAGTCATTCCCATTGTGGATGCAATCCCCTAAGACTTCATGCATGAGATCTCATTACTAGGATCCGTGCCTTTCAGAATCTATAGGATTCCCAACCAGGGTACTGAACCGAGGATGCAGGCTTCAAAAGAGATGCTCATGGGATGGGCTGTGGTCTCACTGATCAGGGCTCCTCCCATCTGAGCAGCAACTTAGGCCATTCAGTGGAGTGAAGTTAACTATCCACTGATTATCTAAAACTGGCTGGGCCAGAGATTTAGCTCAGTAGTTCCAGCACCCACCTCGCAAGTGCAAGCACAAGGTCCCAAATTCAATCCCCGCCCTGTAACCACATACCACCACGCTGGGCGTGGTGGTTCACGCCTATAATCCCAGCACTCGGGGAGGCAGAGGCAGGAGGATTGCTGTGAGTTCAGGGCCAGCCTGAACTAAAAAGTAAAACCCCACCTCCAAAAAAAGAACAGCTCCTGGAATCTCATTCCTTCCAGGATCTGAAGGGTTCCCACTACTGCTCCAGTGGAGAAGCATGTTCAGAGAAGAGAAATGACTGGTGCATTATGCCAGAGCAGCACTCACGGCTCCAACATAGATGAGATGGATGCCAGGCACCAGTTTCCTTTCACTGGGGTAGCAGCAACTGTGACTCAAACTCTACCTTGTATGGAAAAGAGAGTCCATTTCTGAGCTGGCTGTGGTTTTCCTCAAGCAAACAAAATGCCTAAATGAACTTTTCTTGAGAGCTACCATGGCCAGAGGTTGCCTTTCCCTTTTAATATGCTGTTTCATTTGAGATCCCTCTTTTATAGTTACTTCAGCTTAGCTTCGGAGGCGATGCTCCCCGTTTTAAACCCAGGTCCCTCCCTCCTCTTCTCCTCTACGCTCAAGTAGGTTTGTGAAAGCCTATGTCCTCAGATCTACTCCGATCCTGCAAGGAGCCCAAATGTGATCATCTCCTTCCCCCTCACACCCTCACCAGCCACATCTGACTGTACCTTTAACGACAAAGAAAATATTTAGTTTATCTGACCCTTCTGACTTTTTGCTCCAAGTCCAAACCAAGCTACACAGTGTTTAGCCATGGACACTCAGTTCCTCTTACACTGGCATTCCAGAATCACATTGAAATAAGAAATGATAGAGGGAGTCACCAAATGAGGAAAAGCAAGAGAGTAGCCTAGAAGTCCTCCCAAGTTCACATCCTCCAGAGTCCCATCGCTAGAACCAACCGCGCCAGCTGGCTAGAAAGCAGCCCTCCCGACAGAGTGGATGACACGGCTCAGGAACCCAAAGGAAGTCTACATGAGGAGCACTGCTGCGTGAATGGGGCAGCCCATTCACGTGGTGTGGTGTCGAGCCACACCTCGAATTCTGTATCTTGTCGGCCTCACCCACCTGCTATTCCAGCATTATTTTGAGGCTCCACTCAGATCTTAAACCCAGAACTGCCTAGACTATTTGGAGGAAAAAAAAAAAACAGAAGGAGGAAAAGAAAAGTACCTATTAATCAATAAGGGAAATATTGGAGATGAAGTAAGGCCGTGCAGTATCCCCTCCAGCTCTCCAAGCAGCACGCATTCTAAAATTGCATAAGGCAGAAGTTCCAGTGTGGACAGTGAGCTTCAAATTGCAGGTTTAGGTATTGCTGGGGCTACATGCAGACTACCTCGCACATAAGTAGCAGGACTTGCAAGAGCATGAACACTGAAGACTTAGCACCTTAGCCACGTCTCTCATTAGCTCTACAACTTCTGCAAGCCTCTATTTCCTCATATGTAAATTGGGTGCAAGACACTTAAGATTTGTAAGGGTTAACTAACATGATATGGCGTGACCTGGCATGAATGCTAGTTGTTCCTACTGGTGATAATGGCAAACACATCTCCTCGTCTCTGTCCCTACAGGTAAAGCAGCAGCCTGAACGGCTTTTAATGAGAAATCTGCAATCCACCTTACAATAGGCAGCCAGTGCACCCTCGACAAGCTCACTAAGTGTGAAATTGAGGAAGAATAGTAGTTACTCATCTACTTGAATGCTAATGATTGCTAACCAGGAAGGATACCTGTGACATTCCCATGCTGACAACTGAGTGGCCGGTTAGAAGGGGAGGTCGAGAGAGGAAAGGCAGCAGTAAAGCTGATATCCCAGCAGCAGGTGCCTCTGCAGGTGAGTTCCGGGAGCCCTCTGAGCACTGCTCTGGCCATTCAAACAGCAGCACCGTGTCCCCAACTCCCAGGTTTGGAAGGGTGAGAAGTCATCCCAAAGAGACGGTCCCAAGATTGGCACTGCCCATCCATGGAGGGACCGCTGGGAAGAGCAGTATCCACAGATGGCTAGCTTTGCTGCTCTATATGAGGGCGGCTCAGAGAGCAATTTCACCCCACAGCGGGTCCTGGGAAAGATTAACAGATAAGTCCAAAGGAAAGGGGACCGAGAAGAAAGCAGTAAAAAGAAAATAACAACGGGAGTCAGGTCCCAAGGAGACACAGGGCCTCACTTGAGTACACAGAGGTAGACAGGAGACAAAAGAAAATGATACCTCACGGGGCCCGGCATTCTGCTGGGTGTCCGACCCTCAGGACATGAGCCCAGCTCATGGGCACCGTGGGGAGGCAGTAATTGGTGGCACCATCTCACCATTTCACAGGGGAACGTGAGCCATGTCATTGCCTAACTGCCCGCCTTCACTTTTTAAATTCTCCACTAGCTTTTGAACAGAACAAATATCATGATATTTAGATACCCTGACCCCGACGGAAGAAAACTTCCCATGGCTATTTGACCCACTGGGGCAGGGGTTTTTTTCTTGCTGTTCTAGATGCCCGTTTCCTCCACTCCAGCATTTCCCTTTCATCCATGAACTTTCCACTTTGTGCTTCTAAAAAAGCCATACTCATAATACCTCAGTGCAAAACCAGACGTCATGTAACCCTTGATTTTGAAGAAGAAATGCCAAGGCTCTAAAATCCAGCACCTTTCCTTGAGAACCCTGAACTTTCCATCAGCTCCCCTGAGTTTCAACGTGAAGTCAGAGCCCTGTGCCATGACCTTGACCTTGACCTTGACCTTGATAGGGCCACACACCACTCCTTCCCTCTTCCAGGCAGCTTCTCTCTCTCTTCCCCTTTCCTTCCCTTCCCCCTTTCTCACCAATTGTTTAGGGCTGCCTGCTGAGGCCAATTAGAAAAGTTTTCACTTGCCCTTAAACCCCGGTATTTTCAGAGCTCCTATATTCTTTCCCCTCCACAGCATGAAGAAGAACCAAAGGTGTAGAGTGGTCCGGTCTGAACGCCACCTCTCCGGGCATGCAGATACATCCTCCATTTTACCACTATTCCTCTGGCTCTCCAAGGACCCTCCTTGTCCTGCTTGGTCTCTGCCTGAGTCGAGGAATTATACTAAGCAGGACCTTCTCCACCCCGGTCAGCCTCCAGCTGTTATCCTGCTCCAAGACTGAACCCTGATAAACACCTCCATACCCAAAATATTCTCCCCGGTGCCCTTCTACCTCTGCCCCAGATCTAACAACTTCTTTCCCATGAATTCTTTTGTCATAACTGGAACCTTGTAGCACCTTTTCCTTACAGGACGGGCAGTTGTTGTCTTTCTTTTCTTCTAGACAATGAGCTCCTTTGAGGAGTCTAATTGGGAGGAAATTCAGCTGTCCTCTTCAGACTTGGTATCCAAAGGACCAACCTTACAGCTTGTCCAGATTTCCCCTGCACGTGGCTGAGTAGTTCCCTCAGAAGTACCCTTCTTTGGAAGCAAACCCTACGAGGACAAGGACTTCTGTCTCTCATTCCCAGATGTCCCCAGCAACTGTAGTAGCACCTGTCACAATGTGAACACTCATAAAATAACTGTTGCGTAAATAATAATGTTTGTAGATGGCATTTCCCGGATGTACTCAACCTACCCTGTATCATCTGGGATCTCATATCCCCTGACACTAAGACCAAGTGTCTGACAACAAGTCTTTTCTACTGGCTAGAAAAGTCAGCCCCTTTTCATCTACTCTGACCCTTAGAACCGGAAGCAACATGCTTTGCATGCTCTCATTATCCACTTCTCTCACAGCCTGCCGCTGCACCAGCAATGCCATTAAGTATGTGATACAGAAAAATTTCTTCAGAATCATTTTCTTAATAGGCGCTAGATCCTTCAGGTGAGATGGTGGTATGCAAAAATACTGCTTGACACACGAAGGACACGTGTGGTCCCTTCTTTCCCTGCTCTGGACATGTAGAACAAAAGGAGGCTCCTTCCTGCCTCTTTCCATCCTTATTTAAGCTCTGTGTAGCATATATGTTCAACTCATTAAAAGCATCATGACAAGAAGGAAATGATCAAAAAAGCTACAGCTAACCCCGTTTTGGTCTCCTAAAGAGTGAGTTCTTGTGTAGCTGGTCTTTTCATGAAGTAGAGGTGGAGTTACTTTAAAATACCAATGTTCTGGAACCACGAGTTGTGAAAGGAGAAGACAAGGGGACCTCTCCAAACACATTCTTTGGACACGTCAACATTCACTCAACAAAGTCAGTACGTTCATCTAGTTACTGATACAGCACTTACAGAGTACAGTGTGCCGCAAGCAAGTATAAGACACTGGGCGTGCTTTCCAAAAGTTTACATCACTATGGGATCATGGGTGATAGCCAAGGAAATAAAGAAGATAATTTCAGATAGTGCTGTGGGCTGTGAACACCACACACAGGACTGCAGAGGGCCAAATGTGCTATCCACTGAAGGTTCGCCTCTCTGGAGAGGCAATGCTGGACGAAAGACTTCATGTTAAGAAAGATCCAATGCAAAGATAGAAGGGAAGATTGTCCCGGACAGAAGACAGAGCCCAGTAGAGACCCTAAAGGAACCAGACTGCGAATACTGGAGGGCTCACTTGAAAGGGGAAGAATGGGCAGTCATGAACTGAGTACCCATCTTTTTGACCACGGCAAGAAATTTGGGTTTTATTCACAGAAGGTAGCCAGGGAAGGCATTTGAGTAAGGAACCCAATAGAATTAGATTTACACTCTTTAAAAAATTGATTCTATTGGTACATTTATATATACATCATGATCACAATTGGATTTACCCTGTAAAAGATGTCCCTGGTGTCCTCTTGGCCAAGGACAAGAGCAAGTAGGAGGCATGGAACATCTAAGTTGGCCAAGAAGGGGACCTTACTTAAGGGAAACAACCCCAGCACTAAGGAAGAGGTAAAGTCAAGGATGTCATTTGGAGGTCAACACCAGCAGAACTGAAGAGGTGTACTAGTGGTGAAAACTGATCCAAAGCAGGGGTCAAGATGTCTCTCGTGGCATATCTTTTGTCATAAGACAGGCTGGAAACTGCAGCCGGAACAACTTGAGAACAAAGTTAGGAAAGAAAACCAGGGTTCTGGTTTAGGAATGACACACATGAAATGCCCATGACAGAGCCAAGCAGTTAAAAACTCAAGCTGAACCTCAGAGGTGTGGCCTGAGGCTGGAGATGGAATACTGGGGATTCTTTTGTGCATGATCTAAAATTATCAGTCTGGGTGAGCTTGGGGGGGATGGGACCCTGAGCCCCAGTTCAGGCCAGCAGAGACTGCTCAGAAGTGACACAGGAGGCAGGAACAAGCCCGGAAGGAAGGGTAAATGTGCGCTTCATGAACACACAGCTCTCCGTGCTCTCGACACAGGAGGTCCTGAGTGACCCCAGAGGTGACAGTAACAAGGAAGGCACAACTCTGACACTTGAGTAATTTACACCCTAGAAGCAAAAGAAAAGACATCCAAGAGAGAGACACTTCAGTTTAGTTTCTTGGCAGTTCAGCTTCTGACTCAACTATTGTACCACCTGAAAAAAGTAAGGCACAGACCAGTCAAAAGAGACAGTCAAAGCTACAGAGCCATCGTCAGAATCTTTCTGGTTCGTGTGTTAACATGCAGATTTTTAGATGTAAACACAGCTGTGGCACAGCCTACTGAATACTGAATGTGTATCCCGTTCAACATTCAAAAGGCTTCAAACTCTCGTAAGGAAGGGCTATCAGCTGCCTGGGGGCATTGAGTGTCCCCAGCAAATCAATGTGAATGCTGTGAGGCAAGTCACACTCGATGTTTTCCTGTGTTCGCTCAACACAAGGGCACAGTTGAGTCCCGTTAGGATAATGAGATGAACAGCTTTGAGGGCAAGTAGTACTAGCAGTTAAGCAATCCCACGAGGCTTGTGGGATTGGCCTGAGGTGATCATTGCCAAATTTTCCTCAGAAACAGTGATAGGATGCGAGGAGCCTGAGCGATGGCCTACAGATGTGTTTCTCATGTGCTGTAGAGACCAGTACTGCCTCGGCCCCTCCCCTCTTATCCTGTTTTCCCTGAACCCTCAACCCTAAGTTACTGCAGAAGCCATACTAGTAGTCATCCACTGCAATTCAAGAAGCCTAAAATCCTAAGAAAACTCTTCAACATTGCATACTAACACCACCTGGGGGAAGAGGCTCACTATTAAAGAGTCGCCATTATATATTCATTTACAATAGAGCCTTCTAAGGTTCTCTGGATCTAGAAGTAGCATTTTAACAAGGTATAAGTGAGAGAATTGTTTGAATAACAAGAACCCATAGACATTTTCCCTGCTGGAACCATCCTGGGCATAACATTCCAGCCAGAAAGACAAAGCAGTAATAGGTCAACAACAACTAAGGAAGTGTGCACCTAGACAGGGACAGAGAGGAGACCATGAAAGTGAGGGAGGGAAGACAAGCATGGTGCTGGGAACGTACTTAGAAGTTTTTTTAGAGATTAACCTTTTGTTGTGACTTGTTACATTTCCCCTCCTCCCTCCAATTTCACTCTGCTGCCTTGAGGCTTTCAAAGCTTTGCTTGAGCAGTACTGTCTCAGCAGAAAGATGCAAACTGAGTGAAAAGGGGCACCTGTCTGGGAGAAGCAGGAAGTGAGAAAGATTCTCCAAACTAAGAAGGGACAAGGCCCAGTGTGCTCGGAAACAAAGAGCAAGCCCTCCCGTGAAAGGGCCGACGACACAAAGAAAGAATGGAAAATTAAGAGAAGAAAACAAGAATTCATTCCCTTTCCTTCCCAGGCTGGGGCAGAATAAAAATCACTGTTCCTGATCCAGACAGACTTGTTAGCCGGTGAGACCGGGAAACCTGAGTAGCTTTCGGCACATCCCCTGGCTCCAGCCACAACAGAGAGCTACATGAATAATGAAAGTCGAAGTTTAAAAGTGAAATCTTCCATGGTACCTATCACCAGATGACTCCAAAACCTGGAGAGAGGCATCCAAATTAGGAAAGCCTATTGGAGTTTACAAATCAGCCCTATCCTCTGTTAAAATATGCTGGCTTTCTTAGACTATCCAAGCTAGCAAGTCAATTGTGTCCTTCCTCTTCATACACCTTCCTAAGAATGGGAGGTGAATGAAGACGCCAAGAAGGCGTATTTGCATGCTTGCTTCTGCGGAGATTCATACGTAGGAGAAATTGTGGACTTTAGTAGAGTGCTGAATGTTGAACTTGAACCCACAGTGCTAGTTATAAAGGAGATAGACTTCAGTTCAGTGTACACAGTTTTCAAATAATCACTACTTCTCAATAAAAGACACTGTCCTTTGCTATCAAGAGCTTTCCAATGACATGTACCCTCTGGCTATGACCTGCTCCCTGCACAAAAGCAGCACACAAGTCCTCCACCTGAAGATCAGGCACCAAATCATTCTCAACAGAATTTTTAAGAACCATCCAGGGCAGCTGGACCACATAGGCCCTGCTGGGGTCTCTGGCAGTATTCCTAATCGATGTTTTTGCAAACCTTGTTTTGCTGCCTGCTCCTCAACAGCAGATCAATACCAAGCTTCTCATCTTCCTAAACTGAAGTGTTATATTTGAACACCACTCTCTGCAGCTAGGTGTTTAGGGCTAACCCCCAGGAAAAAGCTATTAAACCTGAAGTATCCAAG
>PVIR01003524.1:0-17001 GCA_004026965.1 Petromus typicus
CTTACTTTTTTGTTACAATCTCAACATTGTCCCCTTTCACCTTATTTTACATTGAGCATTTTCTATTGCACAATATATAACATACAATGCTAGGACTCATTTACATCTTCATTTTCTCATACCAGAGAAAAGATGCGATATGTACCTATCTGTGACCTGAGCATTCATTATTTCTTAACAATGAAACAGAACAACTATTTTTGCAGCACTTAAGTTGCTAGGCATTATAAGTAATCTCGGCATGACTAAAAAGGTACAGGATAGCATGTATAAGTTATGCACAACTATTTTATTTGTGCACTAATAAAATGTGCACTATTTTATTCAAAGAATCTGTGAATCTGAGCCCCCCCCCCTTGGAGATACTAGACGATGTGTGTGCATGTGTGTAAATGTAGCAAACAACTGTATAGGAATACTGCACATGAAAATGAGCAATATTGCATGTGAAGTAGGAGAAAATATATCAATAAATCACCAGATGAAGAGTAGTTTGCACTCACAGTTAGGAGTAGCTTGCTTTGTGAAGCATCATCCTAACACAGATTGTCTAATCTCCTACTCTACTTCAGAATATTTTCATATCAAAATAAAACTTTAGAAGTTCTGTTTTAAGACTTTGTAACTCCAGATACCAACTCTTCAGATGAAAGAGACTGAAAAAAAGGCCAGAAATTATCTGAAAAATTAAGATTAGTTTATCCCAAGAAATATTTTTATTGTCCCAGGGTTCTCAGGAATGTAGCTCCCCCAAGCCTTCCTTCATTCGATGTAGATGTAGATTTTGAGATAACACCACGTGACTAGGCAGCTGGTTGAAACAATGACCAGGCCCTGAAAAACATTTGGATGTGAGGTAGACATCGTAGGTTGTGATCATCAATAAAACCACAGTAAAGATTATAAAATGGCAATAAATTGTGTAGTTTCTAGAACATTTTCATCTGGTGTAATCTCCCGTAATTATAGCCCTTCTGTCTCTCACAGGAGAAACATAGAAATTAACCAAAAGCCTGAAAAACGTACCCGATTTTGGATGTCTGTGATTTGTGCCCCCTTTTAAAACTCGAAAACACATAAGCTGAGCATCAATTAAAGCCATCCTACCTGATGCAAGAAATAACAAACTGTGAGAACAAGAAACCCTCTCTCTCAAGAAGTCGCCCTGCCGGGCATCTATTCAGAAGACGGGAATAGATCAGATGACGCATGCACAGTGCATGAAGGGAAACCCAGGACTTCGAGGGCAGAGTCTTCCCATTCGGGGGACGCCAAGAAGAGGAGCAGCCTGCTCTCCCGCAGCAGTCACTCACAACTCCGAGCCAGACGTGCAAAAGGTCTGGTCGAAAGTGGCATCCTGGTGTCTGGTGATGCACGTTCATCACGGGCTCCAGAAGAAGAGAGGCCAGCCCACCACCGACGTCCTCTCATCCTGGCGACATCTAAAAATACCTGCAGACAGTGTTACCCCGCAGTCACCGCACAGGCCTGCCCATCAGCCACAGCCGCCCCCGCCTCCCGCTCACTAATAGCACAGTCCTGTAACACCTCCTACTCAGCCAAGCAACACCACTGCGCCTGCTTTGGATATACTCGTGCCTATATATATAGCCTCGTATATAAATATGCATCCAGACATATACTCGTGCACTCGCAGGAACGTCCTCGCGAGAGGCACAGAGGAAGCTGCTATGGGCGGGTCGCCCCACTGCGGGAAGTTTGCACTGTGTGCCTTTGGGCCTCTGCTCCCGCCCTCTCCAGAGGGCCCACTCCATGCCTACATTGACACGAAAAGCATTTGGTTTTGTTAACTCTTGATGCTTAAGACATTGGAGCTTCCCGCCTCTAAATCTACTGCATTAGGCCTTACATTCCCTCTCTCACGCTAGTGGATTCGTATTAACCTAAGTTTCTAACGTTGCCGGGTTATTTTTGAATCAATCCACAACATTTTCTACTTGTAGGATTTTTTATGGATCAACTACTCTATTGGTCCCTGGGCGTGAGTCTCCACGTCCAGTGGTTACCGGGGATCAAACCCGAGTCCCTGTGCTTGCAAGACAGGCGCCGGAACCACTGAGCTAAATCCCGGGGCCCAGCTCCAAGGGTTTATTAGAGAATATTCCTTGATAATAATTATGACAGTTTTCCCTTTCGGCTGGCATGTATTTCTGGTGTAATATAATTTTTAAATATTTTAAGAATTACAAAATTATAAAACATATACATAGAGAAAAAGACATTATGTCTTATAGTTGAATGAATAATTATCTTTATAAATCATTGTGTAAGTCATGAAATATGATCACAGGCTTCCTTACCAAATGCTCTATTACTATAATAATAATCCTTTTTCAGTCTTTTTCTTTCTTCTTTTTCTCAGTTTGTGTTAGTGTGTGTTTGTCGTGTACAATGATTACATTCCTTGCAGGTTCTTGATCCACATCTTCATTCTTTCTTCCTAGATCAATGAAGAAAGAAAATGTGATATTTACACACAGTGGAATACTATTCTGCCATAACGAAGGGTGACATTTGAGTCATTTGTAGAAAATGGATGATCTTTAAGACTGTAATGTTATACATTTACCTCAAGCTAACCGCTTGCACCACTAGAGCTTCTGAGACCGTAATTTTAAGTGAACCTTACATCTCTCCTGTTCAGAAGAGAAATGACAGCTGCTCCTGTGGCTCCAGTCTTGCTGCCCTTCTTCCTGTCACCTCAAGGAGAAACTGGCAGCTATCTTCTACTCTCTTTCAGCCTTTATCACTAAATTCTGTTAATTTAGTTCGAAGCAAAATGAATTCTCCTCCCTCCGATTGGACGTAGTGTCATCTGAACACAATGATGAGCGCACCTCTAAGTAGCTTGCATTCTTTCTCTCCTTTACCCCTTGTTTTACAACCTGTGTGGCAGCAGGGCGTGGGCTGGACCATTCTCTGGTGTGAGAGATGGTTCTATGCACTGAGATGGTGAACCCCAACCCTGAACCACCCTTATCCTAAGCAGCTCATTGTTTAGGAGGTTGCATTCCGTGCTCAGCTGGCTCCATGCAGGAACATCACAGTGGAGAAGCTAGAAGAACACAGCTGCTCACTTCCCGGTAGTTTCCGGAGCAGGGCAAAGGAGCAGTGCCAGATGGGAAGGGGACAGACACAGTTCCAAGGGACATACCTTCAGGACTCACTCTTCTCACACTGAGAAGTGAGCCTTGCCAATCTCCTGGGCAGCTTTCAACCTGAGGGAGCTGACAATCCAGTTTAACTGTCACAAATAATAAAGTAATTTTGGAAGACAAAGCATCACTGGAGAAGAGTCTCTTAAAGAATTTATTTCCTAGGATTCATCTCACCCTGCTCATCCATCCAGGCACTCAGAAACTGCTGCAGCTATGTCCCAGGGGGGCTGGCGACTGCTCACCATAGCAGCAGACCTTGGTGATGTCCACAGGATGCTAGAAATGCAAAGATGCAAGAGTTCAGGCCTGCAGGAGTGGAGGAATTCCAGGGCCAGAGGAATTTCCACTCCTATTTCAAAGGGAGAGAGCAGAGGGTAAGGCAGTAGGAATAAAGCTGAAGGTACAGTAGAGCTGCCAGGAGGCTGGAGGTGCCAAGGACACAGAGTACCTTTTGAGGATAAAGCACAGGCAGTAGATAGAGCCAATCTAAAAGAAATGCTACTTGGGCTACAACTCATAAGACCACAGGACAAGAGCTGCCTGTAGAACTCATCACCATATACCTCTAATGCTGGAAAATAAAGTTATAGTTCATAATGCTTGCCCTACAGTGTTTGCTCTGTCCTGATTTATTCTTTCCTTAGGCCCTTTTGGATTTGGAATATTTACCCTATAGCACTGTATATTGATAGTATGCAGATTGTTTTTTAAATTTTACAAAGATTCAGAGTTAAAAGTGGGCTTTATGTCTAGGAGAAGACTTTGACTACACTTCTGAGAAATGCTGGTAAAGTTGAGATGGGGAAGGCATTAGTACAACTTTGGTTGTACACATGTAAGAACCAGCCTACAAACTGAGCTTAAATCTGACCGAGGGGTGATGCAGATGAAAAATAGAGACACAGAAACAAGTTAAAATCCAGAGGGGCAGAGAACCCATGTCTCCCTTTGATATAGAGCCCCAAATGGCTGGTGTACCTTGGTTTTGTACACTCAGATGTGGGCCATTAGAGTCACACGGGATTCATCCGTCTCCCATCCTCCATGGTACTTGTCCCAGGTAAACACTTCACTTCAAGTGCTTCTCCTTTCCCGTGTAGCACATAGCACCCTTGCTTGTCCTGTTTGTTCTCAGCGCTCACTGTGGAGGCCAATTAGACCTCACCCTTCCCATCTGATCTCCACAGACACTCACATTACGTTAGATGGAACAAGGATCTTATTATTGCCTCTTTTCGGAGATTAAGTGCACATTAGGAAGTGTGTTTGGATGTCAAAATGACAAAGGGGGGAAATGAAGCAGAGTTAAGCTCAACTGTTGACTTGACTGGAGAAAGACGCTCTTAAAATGGTGACTGGATTGTGGGGCCTTATCTTCATCTGTGGATATTACAGCTGAACCCCACATTGGCAGGTGAGGCCCAGGTGGAAGTGAGTCCCTAAAGCTGGGCCTTTGCTGGTATATCTCCTGTAGTTGCTCTTTCCCCATTCTTTACAGCCACCATGAAGTGAGTATCTTTGCTCCACCATGCCACCCCTGCAATGGCGTCAGCCAACTATAGACAGAACTCTCAAAAAATAGGAGCCAAATTAAAGCTTTCCTCCTTTAAATAGTGGGTGTCACATATTTTGTGCCAGCATTAAGAAAGCTGAGTCATATGTTATTTATTTTTTCAAAAATATATTGAAGCATCAATATATTGGGTATAGAGGGCTGTGAATTGTGCCTACTCTGATATACACAATAGGTTCTGCTCTCAGTAAGGATTTGTTCAAATAAATATAAGCAAACAACAGCTATTACTTAATTGGAAATGTGACAGATGACGTAGAAGAGATGTACAAGGAATCTTAAGAACATCCATGTGTTCTGTCTAAGGTGTCTTTTGTTCATTCAGTGGAAATACTCGGTCTGATAACTGTTGTGTAAGTATCTAGAGACAGCAAGAGAGGCCAAGACTATCAGTCTAATGAGGAAGGTTATTATGTTTTCAGTGGTAATTTAAATAATGACAATTTCCAGGCTGCCTTGAGAGAATGAATAGAATTAGGAGATAAGACTGCAGAATAGAATATTGAGGGATTTTTGTAAATAGCAAAACAGCTGAATGTAGATGTCAGGAAGACTCCGGAGTTACCATTCTTAGGCTGAGACCCCACCTCTGAAAAGTAAGACCTTTACTGTGTCTCAATTTCCTCATCAACAAAGCTGGGATAACTTTTCATAGAACATTTATGATGGTTTACTGAGAAAATATTTGCAAGGTGCTTAGAAGAGTGGCTGACACATAGTAAGATGCTCTTAAGTGTTGGTGAAGTGAAGGTCAGTTCTGGAGATTATCCAGAATAGAAGGGGAAATGTTAGAAAAGTAAGGTCAAAGGGCAAAGGATATGGGGTCAAGCATTATTGAAAGTTCATATTCAGTGAGACTTGGAACATTTTCATTGCGTTACATTTCAGAGATATTGGTATAGTGGAAGCCCTGGGATGAAAACTGGAGTGGGATAAAGAGAAACCTGGTTGGTGTCTCCTTTTCTTAAAAACAGTAGCACAGTTGTCATGTTTCTGAGGGAGCACCAGGGACAGCAGAGAAAGGTTTACAGAGAGCATCTCACACAATGCACCAATATGGCCTCCTACACAACACCACAAGGGCCCCCACACCAATATATTCTCCTGCCTCCGTACCACAAAGGCCCAGAAGCACACGGGGAATCCCCCTCCACCATGTTACTTGTGATCATAATCATTTTTCCTGGAACATGAGACCCAAAAGTAAAGATTTAAGGATTTCCAATATTCCCTTTAAAGGTCAGGTCCTCAATTGCTATCCAAGCCCTTCCCTGGAGCCTTCTAATTCCTGTTGTTAGTGTCTATCTGACTGAGTTATGGGGGCGCTAGCCACATTCATCATGACAATTGCTCTTCTTGTAATCACATTTGAACCCACATCTGATTGAGTGAAAGTGGGAGTGTTGAGACCCTGGTGCTAATCATGAAGAATGCTTTGTGTGTTTCTAGCTTGAAAAAATTTGCTAATTATTGACTGGTAAGAAAGAAAAGGGGTTCTAAAAGCTTCCAGTGATAAATGCTGACTATGATGCCAGTTAAAATGAACAACTTTCAGAACAACAGTGCTCAGACCCAAATGGGCTCTAAGTACCCTAAGAAGGACAGTCATGTGAGGACAGGTGGGAACGAGGAGCAGCCAGCCCTGCATCTAGAGGCAGGACCTGAAGGCACAGCATTACCAGCACCTGTGCAGCAGGTAGAGGCCAGAACTAAAACAAATCAGACTCATCAAGTAAGCTCCAAAAATGTGAAGTCAAAAAAGGCTCTGAGGCAATGTCTGATCCAAAGTCTTCAAAAACAAAATGAAAAAGGAATATAAAGGAAAAAAGAGAGGAAGGAAAGAAAAAGGAAAGAAGGAAGAGATGAGAAGACAGGAGAAGAAGGGAGAGTAGAAGGGAACTGAGCAGAGGGGGCAAAAAAAAAACTGGAGGGAAAGAGTTTAGAGTCCAGCGATGTCTTTCAGTGATGTGAGGAGCCCGCATCGTGCCATAGGTCTTCTACCCCTGGATCAGACAGTTTAGTTTACAGCTTGAGCTGCAGAGAACCTCTACTTAATCCATTCTCTCCTCAGTCAATTATGGATGATATGAATGACAACTTCAGAGGAGTGCTGTGGGAAAGCTAAATAACACAAGAAAAGAACCTGGTACATAAGAGTTGCTCAGCAGATGTTGGTTTTCTGCCCTCTTCACAGACAATTACAGCTCCAGACACTGCCTGGGGATTTTAGGCTTTTATTTTTATTAGCACAACCAGGCCTACCTGTTGGGCCTACCCAGAAAACCAAAATTCTTGTCCTAGAGGAGCCTTAACCCATATAAGGAATTTGCTATACTAGCTTCAAAGAGTTTAGTGGTCTGCTTACCCTCCACCACATAGCACTGCACTGTCTTCAGCTAAAACTACTGATCCTTTCACTCTTGGCTCCATTATACCATGAGCTGTGTGGGCAGTTCCATCCTCTGGGCAGTCTCAGGTCTCTGGAAAAGTCACTTAGAAGTTCAGCTTTAAGTCATCCTGCTGAGAGTCTCAGCCAGTCCCGAATCCAGTGCCCTTCTCCCATATCCGGCGTTTGCTCTTCTTAGCTTTGGTCTGAGTCTTAGGTGAGCCATATGTTATATTAGTGTTCTGAGGATCCTTGTCTCCTTCTTCTACAGCCTTGGACTACAGATCTTTATTTGTACATAATCTCACAATTTCATCATGGATGACTGAGCCAATGGCAGACACCTGCCCAGACTATCGGACTGTGCATGTAGAGTCTGGACACGGAAAAGCCATGGCAGTCTGTAGCAAGCCAAGTAGAAAGGTCACACACAGCAGAGACTGCCAGCGAGGACTGGTACGCTATAAATAAGCAAACAGGCAAGACAAATCTGAGTGAAAGGGATGAAATGTTTCCTAAAAGAAGGAAAGATGTGAGGCCACGTGCCACCAGAAACAGAGCAAGGGCAGAGAGGAGCCGGCTGACAATTCTCCAGATTCCTTGCCTGTAATTGCAGGACTATTTGTGGACAACTTTCCTATGATCACACAGATAGTCCTTTCTGAAGTTTTATGAGTATTTTGTTTTTTGTTTGTGACCCAAGCAAGCATACCTACAACATGGCCCTAGAATCCCATCTTCAAATAAGTCTTACCACTGAGTGTCTTCTACAAGACCCTTAACTCCACCCACCATCCCATACTAACAGTTTCTTTCAAAAGCCAACCTTGCTCTCCAGCTGAGACATGTCTGTCCCAGACTTCGTGGGCAGCAGTTAAATTCCTGTTCTGCTCTGCTCTGCTTCAGCAAAGCTTTCATGAGCAAGTCATGGATGGCAGAGGGTGGAACCATGTTTTCATAGTGAAATGAAAGCATCAGAAGGTTTGGGGGATATGGGAAGAAGGTGCCTAAATAAACACACACAGTGCACAGTGCCTGTGCAGAGAAGGGTGGAATATGGGAAGACAGTGGATTTAGTTTTAATTCCAGATCAACTACAACCCAAATAATGTGGTCTTGGACAACAATAACCTAACAAAAGCTCAACCTCTTAATTCTAAAGAATAAAAATAATGTTATATTATCTACCCCATAGTATTTTCATGGAGAGGGGAGACTAGACATGAAAGTGTCCTGTGAACTACAAAGACTACATGAGTGAAGAACCTTCATTTCCTTTATAAGAAGCAAATTTAAAGGCCTTTGGAAACCAAAACATGTCTGAGTCAGCAGTTCCCACTTGGGTACCAATCTACAGCTGCCGTAAGGAGCCATATTTATGTTGAAACTATCAGAAACACTGTCCTGCCAAAAATGTCCTCTTTCAGGGCCACAGCAACCACGGTTGGGCAGTTCATGTGAGAGAAAGATGGAACTGGTATGCATGCTGATTATTACTTCCTGAACGCTCCAAGTGACCTGAAAGGTGTATCCACTGCTCTAGGCAAACTCCTGTGACATGCTCATTCAGTCATACACTAATTCAAGAAGAACTTGGGGGTTTCATGTGAGCTCAGCACCACAGTAGACACCACAAGGGTAAAGAAGAAAACCATGTCACTCCCATCTTACAGCACTTTGCTCTTAGTCAGTGAATGAGGCAAATCCAACTCAGCCATAAGAATCCTTCCAGGCATTAAACAATGAGATGCACGCATAAGGAACTGCAGTTTAATCATGATAAATGGACTTGAAGAGGCAAAGTGGCCCTCACCCGGAGCAAGGATGTGAGTGCCAGCACACATGAAGAACTGGCCATCGGATGCTCCCAGGAGACACGTGAGGCTGACAGTTTAGCTCACATCCAGGCTTCGAGTCCCAGAGGTGAGGGTGACAATGGATGGAGTGAGACCCCGCTCCCCTCAGAGCTGCATCCCAACACGGAAACAGATGCCGCTGGCTGTCCAAGCTCAGGGTGTAAGGCCATGAGAACCTTCCAGCTGCTTCCCCTGCAGCTGCTGTGCCCAAAGCAGCCAGTGTCTGCATGGCTGCTGCGGAGCAGTGAGTGCTGGAGATCTCCTGTGACTCAGGAAGTCGGCACTCTGGCTTCTGCAACAGTCCAGTGTGCATAGGAACAGCTTGAGATCACAATTCTGGATCTGCAGCAGCAGACCTCACTCAGCTCCATGAGCCCCAGGCTGGGTGGGAGATGGTCTTGCTCTAAAGACACTCTCACTTTCAGCACTTTTTCAGGCATCTTGGCAAAAACCACATGTACACTCTGGAGTAGAGATGACTTGGTGTGCAGAGCTGTTCCATGTAAATTTCAGGGAAAATCATTTTATACGGAATGTATTACTACACTGTCTAAGGTCCAGTGTCACCTCGGCCTTGAGCCAGCTGTGACATGCAGAAACATAACTATTTTCCCTGTGGTCACAACTGAGGCCTCAGTGGTCCCGTGAGGCACAAGGGCCAAGTTGCATCAGCTGAAAGCTTTGTGACTCTTTGAGAGCCAAGTAGAAATAAAAACAAGGAAAAGGTTTCACCCGGGGAGGGACAAACGCCTTATCAGCTTCACATATCCCACCTACTGTTGTGGGAATGCTGTCCTTTCCACCTCGGTCTACATGAGCTCTGTATGGACATAGGGTCACCACTGCCCCCAGGGTCAGTGGATGCTCCTTCCAGTGTTTGTGTGTACACAACAAAGAGGGGCTCGCTCGGAGAACCCTTACCTTTGCCTACTCTGAGCACTGACCTCCTCCTCATTTCCCATATACTTTGAAATTTCACAAGTCTCTGTTGTCTTTTTCCTTGTTTAGCCCTCACCATTCTCCATGGTAGGCAGTAAGAGGACTGACCAGCCTCCAATAACATGGACTTCAACATAAATGCGGAATCAGGCAAGTTACCTGCCCTCATTGTGCCTTGATGAGAGCCACTTGGTGCCTCGTGTACAAAGGGTGACCACTGAGCTGCAACCTCCCTCCACTGTTGCAAGGGCTGAGGGAGACAGGCCACGCATGAAGGGCAGTCCCTGCCTCGCATCCCTAGTGCAGTGTTCTCACATCAGGAATTCTGCTAAGAACCAGGGCACAACTCACTTCCACAGTACAGATGGAGAAAGTGGAAGCCAAAAAGCGAGGCGTCATCGAGTGGAAGATTGGAGCCTCAGATGTTATCCTATGAGCAGGTCGGGTCATTACAAGATGATAAACAAGGACCACTGTGCATTCCAGAAAGCATAAGGATGTAGACAGTAGCAGACTAGGTACTGGGGTGAGAAGCTGCAGGCAGAGAGCGGTTAGCAGCTGCGGTGGAAGTTCTAAGCAATGAAAATGGAAAAAGGGCACAAGTTTGAAAACCATGAAAAAGTAGAGTCATAGAACACGATGATCAATCAGAAATGAGCCCAGGAGTGGTGCTGCTGCCAAACTTAGACCTTCATTACGCAGTTACTAATTCACTATGTGCCTCAGTTTAGTTATCTGAAAAGAAAAGCAAATACAGATCTGCGTGATGACTAAGATTCCATGAAATCATACCGCCTGGATTGTAAGAGCAGACCTGACTGGCTTATGACCAGGCTCCTGGAACGTCTGTCACAATGTTGTGTGCTGCATGGTTGGTACTATAGGAACAAGAGATACCCAGAGACTCTTCATTGTCCTCACCTTGGAGGAGTGGGTGGGTGATGAATAAACCCAACAAGAAAAAGCAAAATCTTGGTTGTTTCAAGACAAGTTTGAGGTTCTTAGGCTAAGTACAAGGTTCATAGTGTTTGTGTGAGTGTGTGTGTGCATGTGCGTGTTCGGGTTGCTAGGGTGGCACGCATGGGCATCTTTAGCATGTACCATTTATAGAAGAGATAGAACTACTGAAGTATTTACTCTCTTCACTTTCTAGATGAAGAAGTTAAAAATTCTAGCAATACAGAAGCCACCTCCTAAAGCTGTAGTAATGCCAGCTGGGAGGAGAGTCCTGACAGCTGCTCACTGTGTCCTGCACACAGTGAGAACTCGGAACTGTGATCACTGCCATTCTGTTGGTTGCTTGACCACTGTTGTGAAAGCCCAGTGTCATGCAGCTACTGAATAGCTGGGCTAGAATCGGGATCCAGAATTCTCTCATTGCAAGCGCGTCCTCTAGTCACCATCAGGTTACAAGTCTGGGTCCCTAGTGGTGCAGATGGCTGGGGACCATGTCGTACGGGAAGCGAGCGCAGAGACTGTGTCCACTGAGACCTCATAGTCTCACAGCTGGAGAGGGACAATCTGGTGGAGAAGGGCAGAGGAACAGAGAGTGGGCTGAAGACTGCCTGGACCGGAACAATGAATCATAAACTGGGTTTTAACATGCAGATGGAGGAGGGGAGTTTCAAAGGTACCGTGGGCAGCAGAATCCAAGTGAGCAGAATCCTGGAGGGGTGGAAAACAGGAGAGACACTGGGACCCAGAAAGACCAGGGCAGACAGAGTCAGACTCCCACAGGAGGCCAGGCAAAGTGGCGGGGCGCAAACCCCTCAGTCCAGCTCAGAGATGCCAAGGACCAAGAGCTCACTTGCCTTTGAGACGCAGCCAGCCGTGCGCTCAGTGCTGCTTTCTGGAGTTACACTCGTAAGAAGTCGTGGGAGGTGCACGTGGGACTCCCCACCCACCGGGCTTGAGAATCCATGCTAATTGTATACACTTCCACAGCCTCCCGTGTGAGAAGGAAAAAATAAAAATGTTCTCCTAACATTTCTGAAGTTCACAAATGTGGCAAATGTTCAATAACTATATTTAACTCTCATTGCATGTTCCCCAGCTCCTGAAATATATCAAACCAGCAATTGTGTGCACTTCACAGAAACGCTTCCTTCCCCACTCTTTCCCTTGGCCTTTCTAGTTGACCCAGCTCACGTCCGTCACAATGTTGAAAGGCCGCCTGACAGCTGATTCTGCCAGAAATGCTCCCAGGCAAGTCGGGACCTCCTCTTGCCTTCACTCAGGGTTTTGCACTGGAGTTTGGTGCCAGCCAGCTATCGGGGAGATGGAGGGTTGGAGGCAAGGCTGCAGCATGCCCAGCATCTGAGAGGCTGAGATTTGAAGATGAATGGTCAGACTCTGCTGCCCTTGCTAGTCCTGAGGGATGTGTCCATTGCTGGGTTCTCGCTTCTCAACCCATAGTCCCTGGAACAGGTTTAACCCTGGGGTGATTGCTAGCATTGCTGGGCCGTAGGCCCCTCACCCCAGATCAGTGGAGTCAGAGTCCTATGTAAAAGAAGCTCAGAGAGCCTGGTGTGTGTTGGGGTTGGGGAAGCTCTGTGCTAATACAGGCATGCCACACTGTATCCTGCCTGCCTCCTTGCCTGGCCTGCCCGAGCTCTGAGCTCCTCCCTGGGGACAGGGCTGTGTGTACCTTGTTGGTCTAGTATCTATCCCGGTCCCCGAGAGAAGGAAAATAGTTATCACTAATCATGTGCTTACAATTTGCTAGGTACTAGTAGAGATGGGGTCATCATGCAACCTTTGTACACTCCCTCAAGAAGATGATCATTATCTCCATTTTTCAAATAAGGAAATGGAGGCTCAGAAGCGATCAAAGCTCCCTTGGTGCCACAGGAGCAGGAAGCAGCAGAACTGGCTCTCAGGTTGGCCCTCACTCAGCACAGAGCTGCTCTCAGCCACTGCTTCGTGCCGCTTCCCCACCGGAGGCCCCTCGGCTGCTGCTGGGACTTAACAGATCCGAGAACTGAACTGAAACTTCACTTGGCTCCGGCCAGGAACGGGAGGGCCAGGGCTCTGGGCTGAGTCCCCAGGCAGAGCTGTCAAGGAATAGGAGGAGCAGCATCAGGTCTGCTCAGGGAAGCGGCTTGCAGCCCCCTCAGGAACCACACCACATCACACATCACACCACACACACACACACACACACACACACACACACACACCCCTCTCTCTCTCAGCCCTCGTCTCCTGGAAGATCTGCAAACGAGCAATCCGTCAGGCAGAGGCAGGCCGGAGCCCTTAAATAAAACATTTGCAGTCTTCCACAGAGAGAAGAGCATGGAGACAAATACCGCGGATGTGAAAGGTGTCGCTGGGATTACCAGTGACGCGCTAATGGTTGCTCGGGTCTCCTGCGCTCTGAGTCACCCGCTCCCTCTGGAGTTCGCTCACGTCATTCAGGGACCCTGAGCTATTCACAGATCACTGACTGAAGGCGAGCGCCAGCCGGGCTGCTCACCCCGGGCCCTCTGCGAAGGACCAGAGTCACAGCCAGGAGGTCCTGGAGCCCGCACGTCTTCCCCAGAAAGACAGGGGGAAAGGACAGCGCGCTCCGCCCTCCACTCTGCTCTGGCTGTGGCGGTGCGAAGGACTTTGCTGTTGCCCCAGAACACGCTGGAAACTTGCTGCAGAGTCCGGGCAGGTCCTGAGCCGGCACTGCACTCGGGGCAGTTTATTACGATTCCAAAAGCCATTGGGATCTGCTTTTAGTGCCACAGACATTTCATTGCTCACTGACACTAGAGCTTTCCGTGAGTAGAATACACACACGCCACACACGCACGCGCGCACACACACACACACACCACACCACATACGCCCCACACCCACACCCCATACGTACACACACACTACACACCACACACACATACACACATATACACACCACACACACACACCACAGACCACACACCACACACACTCCACACACACCACATACCACACCCCCCACACACACCCCATATGCACACACACACACACCACACATACACACACACCATGTACACACACAGACACACACACACACACACACACACACACACATATCTCTGTTTTTCATTGTTCGTGTGACTGGTTGTTTGAATTCCTTGTGATTTTACTTGCCTGTCTGTTCTTGCTGTTACAAGAGAATGGGATACACTAAGAAATAGAAATATAATATTTTAAGGCATCACATTCTCCATTGCCCTGATAAAATTCTTGGAAATGAGACATCAGTTTGTTTTCTTACCAGGCCCTTGTCTCTGAGATAAAGTTACGGGTCCACTTTGGTCACTCTGTTAATATCTGCGACCCCTAGACAATTCCATGTGCACTTTGAAGGAGTCACATTTTGGTTTGTATTAAAAGTACTGTATTTAGCTGCCGTGTGAGAATGATGTGGAAATGAAAACTGAATCTGAAAAATCCAGATCTGATGAACTACTTGCAGGAAGAGATAAAAACTGCAGAATTATTTTCCTCTGAAAAAGTTTGATCTGTCTGATACCCACTTTTATCCATCTCAAAAACAATCACTATAATGTTTTATGCAAGTTTGAGTTCCTCAAGGGTAATCATAGGTTTTATCTTGGAAAATAATTTTCCTAATTGACAGAAGATAAAAGCATTCACCATGTAAAGTAAACAGATGAAAATAACTTTTAGCTCAATTTTGTTTTCTATGCTAATCTCAAAACATAGGGAACTAACACAGATGGATAAATATCATATCTTTTCTCTGGTATGAGAAAATGAAGTCATAAATGAGTTGTAGTATGTATAGTTGATATTGTGAAATAGTAAATATTTAAAAGAGAAGAGCATGTAGGGATAAATAATGATGGGAAAAAGAATGTGATAGTAATAAAAAAGAAAACAAAGATTATGTATATAGGGGGTGGGGGTTTCAGGATGGGGTAAAGGGCAAAAATGAGAATCAAGTCATGTCATATCCTGGTACAAACTCTCAATGTTGAATGTAAACATGATTTGTATTCATAATGTACCAATAAAGATTTTTTTTAAAAAATATATTGAATTAAGCATTTGATTGGTAAAGGAAACATTATACTGGAATCATTGAGAAGGGTCACCTAAATGATAAGAAAAAAGGGCAATTTCTTTTAGACTTCTGGAACTCTGACACCCAGGTAAAGAGAAAAATTCTCTGCATTAGTTGCATTGCATTAAGAATGATCATGAAGGAAAAAGTAATATTTCCCATTTTTATTAAAATAAAAATCAAGTTTAGTATGAACACATTTTCCTTAGGTGTAGATTACAGAATATCAACTTTGAGAGAGGTCATTTGGAGAAAACCAGACCCATCTTGCTGGACAAATAAACACTGATTTATAAAGAAGTTCTAGAAAGGCGTATTCCAGTCCCTCTGCTTATGGCCACGAAAATGTGATTAGCTGTTTAAGGCGTTCTAGAGATTGAGCGGGTTCAGGAACCACGGCGTACTTCCTGCTGACACGTGGGTCACGTTCGGGTTACTGAGTTTGTCTGAAACACAAACATGTGTACAGCTAAGTGATAAATTCCTACTGCTCTGGAGGTATCGTGCCCACTCAGAAACGCCAGACCTGAGGCTCCATGCTGGGTCACCTGCCTTTGAGGGTCCCGCTCAGTCTCAGACTCCCACAATTCTGGGGTCAGCTTGAGGATGGTCTCCCCAGGTAGAAGGCGGTGAGAAGCTTCTGCACCCCGCACTAGTGCACAAGTTAATCTTGAGCAGGAGAACCCCGAGCCTAGTTGGGGCTAGAGTCTCAGCACCCTCGCAGCAGCAGGTAGCACCAAGTCCTGCCCAGGGCCGCTCAGGGGCTCTGTTCCGGGTGAAGATCTGGAAAGAAACTCACTCCTGGGCTCTGACAATGCCGCTCACTGCTAGAAACTTTGCTCCACTGCCACCTTAGCTGTCCTCACAAGAACTTGTATTCCCATAATCTGTGAATTGTATGCAATTTACAAGTCATGGGAAGTGAGCATTTTAAACTTGCTTTGAAGAGCTCTCTGTGTGTGTGTGTGTGTGTGTGTGCGTGTGTGTGTGTGCAAATATGCAATGTGAAGCTATGTGTAGAACTTTCAAGAAAAGTTTTGGCATGCAACCCAGTCCCTTGCAAATATTTCTCTTGAAAACAAATCAGATTTATTACAGTAGTCGCCTTAGGCATTTTAAAAGCAGATTTTAAATACATTAGCTCAAAAGAAGAATGCTCATGCTGCTATATTGTTTTTTAAAAAACCCATACTTTTCTTCAATCTACTTTACCATTCACCATACTTTACATTTATCTTATTCTTTTAAAGAAGAATAATGAAGCACTGGGCTAAAGGAATGCACATATAGTTATCAGATTGACCCCAAAAAAATTACACTGGAAAAGTAAAAAAGAATGGAGGCTTTGGAATACTGGAGACCTGGATTCCATGTAAACCCGACTAACATGTGAATGATGCTGGCAGAGTTATAAACATCTCTTACCATCCATCTCCTCAATTATATGACTAAAACGTTCATTCATAAAATGACTATCCATATTAATAGAAAGGAAGGAAATATTTTAAAAATCCAACATCATATTATTATTTGCCATATGCATATGGTGTTACTTTTTGATTTTGCTTTCATTTTATTTTCCTGAATTGAGTGACTTTCAAAAGTTCTAGGAGAAATCCCAAGAGATGATTTTCAGAGCAACTGGGGCAAAGCCACATCCCCGCCCCACCCGAGCTGTAATCCCAGCCAGACTTCATGTCCAAGAGAGCAAAGCTTTGGGAATACAGTATTCATAGCAGTACCTTGAACTTTCTCTAGTAAAGACTCTTTAGCTGGCTTCATACATTTTGGAGAAAATATGATTAGAAATGATTTTATCAAAGATGTGCGTTTTTTTCAGATGGTCTGGGAAAATCTATTCTTCTGCTGTTGATGAGAGTCCATCATTGTCCAAAGAGAAAGTCTGACACCTCTGATGACAACAGAAGAATTAAAAGACTCATATCACAGTGACATATGTGCACTCATGTTTATAGCAGCCCAATTTGTGATTGCTACATCTTGGAAAT